>JANAVB010026799.1:1173908-1273908 GCA_029216955.1 Iris pallida
ACGGCGGCTGGGGCATCGTGGACGCGGCGCTCGGGTGGCGCTGCGCTCGTCGGACGAGGTGCGTCTAATGGTGGTGGGTGTGGCTGGTTTAGACGGCTTGGGAGGTGGCACTGGGATAGTCGCCGGAGAGGGTATAGGGTTAGGGTTTAGGTTTCGTCGGGAAGAAAGAGTGGTGGTGGTCGATGGTGAACTAGGGTTAGGGTTTAGACTGGGGGGTATTTATAGGGGGGTAGATCGGTCGAAGTCGGTCGAGTCGGCCGGAAATGGCGGGGAAAGTGGTCGTCGGTCGTCGGGGCAGCTGGCCCGAAGTGGGGGGGTGATGGCGTTTTGCAGTTAGGTCCCTAGAGTTTGGGGATTTTCACAAAAGCCCAAACCCAAACAGTTTACAAATAATTATTTGCAACCCGCAATAAAACAATTCAATTAATTACAAACTAATATGAAAACAAACTTAAATATTATAAAATGCTATTTAAACATTTTAGTTAATTACAAAAGGATATATTTTGACTTAAAAACTATTTAAAAATTATCTAAAATTTTACAAAAATTTCTAAAAATCATAACAAATTATTTAAAGCTAAATAGGTCATTAGCCACTAATTTATACTAATTAAACCAAATTTGAAAAATAGGGGCTGACAGAGTGGGAGAGCAAAACAAAACCCACTCGTTGCCAGGGTTGCGTCTATTGTTCACTATCTGGCTAGAAGACTGAAGATCCTCGGGTGCTACTATGAAATTTGGCCATACAAAACCAGCTGGGTCAGACCCCAGAAAGAGCAAGTGCCACAAGGGAGGCTTCACTTAAGAACTAAAAAGCATATTAGCACATGAGACATAAAGGATAATAAAAGGCATGAGTTAGAGACAACAAGGTGATAATCGATAAGACAACTAAGGGACTATTCCGGTAGCCAAATTATAACCCGTAAACCAAACAAGGACCGGAGTTGTAACCATTCACTCGAATAGAGCTTAGTCTCCTACCAATAATCGACAAGAGTAAAGCATAACAGTAATGTGCTGAAGTAATCATAGACTGGCTTTGCTTAGATAAGACTAGACTGGACTCCATTCATCATTCACGGCCAAACAATGAGTACGGCTTGATACTTTAACTAACTAGTGTTATCACAAGCCCAGTTACTAGTAGGATGCAATGAGATGTTCCAGCAGCCACAAGCCCTGCAATCCTAATCCAGGTTATCCGGTCACAAGTTGAGAGAGTTGGATTAGGTGACTTGGGGGTGCAACACATGACAGTATGCTGGAAATGTGCCCTACTCGACGGCAGGCTACAAGTCCAATTAAAGCGCCCAGATAATAGGACTGCCTGTAGCTGGGAAATCTCTTCATGGACTACTTGATCAATCTAGTCATTATCTAGCCAGATTCAGTAAATCCCTGACCGTGGTAACTAGGAATTCATGTCCTAGACATGATGCAAGACGAGACATGTAGCTTATACAAGCACAAACACCTACGGTGTCAAGATAAGAGTTACTTAGCAAGTCAAGGTAGCTGTCACAACATTATATCAAGATTATCATGTCATTTTACTTGTCAAGAGTGCGCCACGACGGGCCACTATCATGTATTATCATGTCAAGATTACTTGTTAAGAGTGTGCCACAACGGGCTACTATCATGTCATGTTACTTGTTATTGGTTAAGAGTGCACCTTAACAGGCCACTATCGTGTTCTATCCTTACATTATCATGAATGGGAGAAACTTACATAAAATAGCTAGTAATATATTCTTGAAGCCAAAGAAAAGATTTACAACTTTCATGTTGGGAGTTGGGAGAAATTATGGCCACAATTCACCCAAATAGGACATAAAGCAGCCAAAAACAGCCAAACTACGCACTATGCGGCAATGCAAGCCATGCGACACTATTCATTCATGCGGCACTATTTATTCATGCGGCACTATGCATCCATGCGGCACTATATAAGACTGTAGCACTATTCATTTATGCAGCACTATTTATTCATGCAACACTATGCATCCATATGGTACTATGCAAGCTATGCGGTACTATTCATTCATATGGCACTATTCATTCATATGGCACTATGCATTCATGCGGCTATGTAAGCCATACGGCACTATTTATTCCTGCGGCACTATGCATCCATACGGCACTATTCATTCCTGCAGCACTATGCATCCATGCGGTACTATTCATTCCTATGGTACTATTCATTCTTACGGTACTATACATCCATACGGCACTATTCATTCCTGCAGCACTATGCATCTATGTGGTACTATTTATTCATGTGGCACTATTTATTCATGTGGCACTATGCATCCATGTGGCACTATTCATTCCTGTGGCACTATTATCATCCCTGCCAGATTCAGGACAGATGAACTAGAAAATGTCTAAATCTTATTTTGGCCATAACTTCCTCAAAACAAGTCAAAATTTAACTTTTCAAAGGTTATTGGGTAAAATTGAATTCTCTACAACATAGAACAATCAAAACCTAAAAATAATAAAGTTTGGTAGATCAAAACCCAAGAAACCGAAAAGGCTACAAACTTAGATCTACAAAAATCCATCCATCACACCCAAAAATGTCAAGTTCTAAAGAGGCTTAAAATCAAGTAAGAAAAAGAATGGAACAATAAACACTTGAGATCCATCATGAAGCAAGTTGCACTTGCCTAGGACTTGGTAGGTGGGAGGAGTAAATGAAGAAGATGAAGAAGTAAATAAAGAAGTGAATGAGGAGAGAGAGAGAGAGAAGGAGTTGGGCTATATATCAACCCTCTCCATCTCAAGCCAAGCCAAACCAAGTCAAATTGAACCAAACCAATCAAAAAACCAATTCAAGATTAAACCAAGGCTAGGCTAAGCAAAACAAGTCTAACTACGGTCCACCTGATAAATGCCATAAATCTCGTATGCATACGAAAATATGTATAACAGGAAACGGGAGTGACACTCTTGGGAACAATTGGCTCATCCATAGAAATATAAAAGTGAGCAAAGATGATGGGTATGTACATGGCATAAAAGAGTTACCTTTTGTACCACGACAACTGATCATTTGGTTGATATTAGTTTTAGGACAACTGAATGGAATTGAGGCATAGAAATGATAGAGGACGGATATCTCGAGAGAAGAAACCTCGTCAATAGAGGATTTTTTAGGAAGGATTGCCGAAAAGATAATCTGGTGAATTTCGTAGTAGTATTGGTTGAGATAGTGGACATGAAACTTTATGTAAGGGCAATGATGAAGGGCACAAAGAATGTCACGGAAGCAGTCAATATCCATTTCGGCCCCGCATTCAAAAATGGTGATACTACCTAGGGCTTCTCCTTCAATGGGGATACCAAGGATCTCGCCTAAGAGATTATCATCAAACTCTGTCAATTCCCACTCTGAAAGATATGAGGCTATTTTTATAGGATAAAATACAGTAGAACATCCTAATAGCGTTGATGTATATGCCTTTTCTAGTAGAGACTAGGTTACGGAGATAGAATTGTTCAAATTTTGTTTGTAGTAAGGAAATACGATAAAATTTGTAGGACTACCAGTGCGAATATTTTTTTGACAAAATCTTTAAACCAAGCTATTAAATTTTCAATAGAAGGAAAGATGAAATCATCAAATTCTTCTGGACTTGGTCTCACGGGTGAGAACAAGGAGTATTGAATATCTTCTTGAGGTAGATTGGAAGAAGAGGCCTCTCCATTTCTCTTTTTAGAGATTTTGGAAGCCATAGAGATTGAAAGAATAGGGAAGGATTATACCTCAATGATGAAGATAAGGAGTAGAGAATCCTACGAGGAATTAAGATCCATAGCTGGAGAGGAGAGGATGAGACCCTTTGAGGAGAAAGAACCACGAAATTAGGGTTAGGGTTTTGAGGATTTTCATGTGGGGAAGATGAATTATAGGAGAGGGTTTATATAAAAGAGTCTATCCCAAGATCTGCTGCTGTTCTGGAAGGATCTAGATCGAATTTGGTCCGAATTCTATCACTGTACTGCTAAGGTTTTCTGAGGTTTTTGAAAATATAGAAGTATTGATTATTTCAATGAAGATTCAAACAATAAATTCAAGATTGTAAATGAATTTTAGAAACTGTCTTAATAATAACGTTTGAGTAATAGACAGATTCAATAATATCAGAAGAATTTTTTAAGAGAATTCAAAAACTTTTGAAATAAGGTATTTATTATGGAAAATGTCATAATAATTGCGTCCGTTTAGTCCTTAGACAGACAACATATGAAGACTGCTTTAACATAATCATAAGTTGCTCATTTAGAAAATAATTGCCCAATAGAATAGAGTTTAGATATCGGCATATCAGGAAGATAATTATTTTGACAATTAATCGCTCCCTTTATATCCAAAGATAGTGTAGACAACTTCTAAAAATATTAGGTCTTCTTATTTAAGTTCATTTCTTTCCATTAAGAACCTTAACACAGTATCCATCTGATAACCATAGGGTTAAAGAAAGAAAATGCTTTGGGAAAGAGAGATTCAATTTCCTTAAATTTTCCCTCCGTAAAGAATTACTGCTACAGGCATTTAGTAAATTAATTAATAATATATTTATAAAGGCTTAATAAAACAAAAAAAATCATCAATATGCTATGACCATGAATATTGCATAGAAGCTAATATTAGAATTAAATGAAATATTCAAGATCAAATCATTTTAGAATCAAAATATGCTCAAAGTCCAATGTATACATATAGATATAGGCTTATGTACGATGATCATCCAAGAATAATTGTTGCAAAATAGTTATTAATAAATCTTTTAGTTCATAAAGCATTAATAAGTCTTGGGTTAGCTGTGGGGGCCGGTTCCCAGCTAGTTGTAGTCTGAAGACACTTGATACCGTGTTGCTTAGGCTATTTACGCCTTTGTGACAAAAGGACCCTTTTGGCTTTTATCCAAAATATTAATAACTGAGGATTTAGGTAAAACTCATGTAAGAAACCCTTCTTTGGATTTATAAAATATTTTAAGGCTGTGTACCAAAGCTTTTATAGGCTATGAAATCATAAAACATGGAATCTCGGAACCTATTTTAACAAGGTATTTAGTAAATTCAAACGAGTGTTCATTGAGATTAAATTTCTAAGTGAGCATGGTATAGATGAATGTGTCAGATTATCACTGAAAGATATTCAATGATGGTATGACATACTAGACATATGAGTAAACATACTTAAAGAAATAATTAGCATGTTACCGTAGTGGTTCTAGTGACCACGAATATGTTGATGCGATTGCTTGAAGATCAACCTTTTATAGGCTTTATAATCACCAAAACAGTTCCTTTGATATTATGTCTTGTTGCGGCACAGCATTCCACCTACATGATTAGCCAATGTTTTTAGTATCCAGTGTTTGGATCCACAATGATTAGTCTTAGGAAATCAAGCAAAGATATTTCGTTGACTAATCTTTTAACTTCACAGATGTGTGAGGATGTCCTTTCTAACTGCAATGGTGACATATAACATGGCTATTGGAGCTTGAATTGGTTGTAAAGGTGTGATGTAGAATATTAGCATTCTTTCGTGTAATAGATAAAATTATGATTACATGTAGCTTTAATCTTGCTTGATTTCTTTGCACGTTATCTGTTGTGTGTGGTTTTGTGATGATTTGAGTGTTTAGTGTTAGACTAAGTCATAGGTTGTATTGTTTATTTTTCTAGTCTGATCTCTAACTTTTAGAGTTTGCAATTAGATCATTATGTGAGCGTTGAGTGTGCCAAATCTGCGTGATGCCATGGAGTACTTCTTCCTTTTTTATTCCAGTTCTCCTTAAGTTTAGGATTTTTTTGAATGCTTTTCTCAGAGTGTTCAAGTGCCTCATGCAGTCTAAACTCAAGTGTGGGTACTTCAACAGAGTTATTGGAGGTGGAAGTATTTTGGGCATCATCCAGTAAGCAAGTAAGATTTTTTGATTTCAAGCTTATAAGATAGGATATATTTCCTGGCTTGCTTATATCTATCTAGGACTTTCTTATAGTCATCAAATATATCATGACAGGCATTCTCTAGTTTATCATAAGAAAATTCATCAACCGATGACTCATTGCTTACCTCACTTACCACTAGTCACAAGTTTGTAGTATGTTGAGGATTGTCGTCATTGTTCTTGCACGGAGTGTCTACGTTATTCTCTATGCTTGCTTCAGTTGAGTAGGGACGTACAATAGTATGCAATTCTTCAAATTCCTCATATGTTGCCTTTAGTCGTTTCTATATCTCATGTGCGGTACTGCATGTAGAGATACGTCTAAACTTAGCTTTGCTTAGGGAAGAGTAGATGATGTACATTGCCTTCACATCATTGCTTGCTACTCTCTTTTCTTCTTCGGAGTAGTCCTTATCTTCTTTGTCAATCTTTTTATAACCATTAGTGACATTTGACCATAAATCAAAGCTAATAGATTTTAAATAGATGTTCATATGCGCTTTCCAGAAGGTATAGTCAAAGCCATTAAATCAAGGTGGCCTATTTGATACCTGGCCTTCACCAAGGTTGGTGTGGATAGATTCACTGGTGGCCATAACTCTTAGGGATGTTAGTCCGGTAATAAAAGATCTAACTTTAATACCAATTAAAAGACCGTTAGACAACTCTAGATGGGGGATAAATAGAGTGCAGCAAAAATATCTATCCAATAAAAATTATTCTAAAGCGCAACCAACAGAATAAAATTGTGTGCGTACAAGACAAGTATTAAAAAGCAACAGAGTTTAGAGAGCAAACACAAACACCGAGATTTTATCCCGGTTTTTCTTTGAGAGGACTAGCCAAGGCCCGAGAACTCTTGCTCAGAGTTGAATTCACTATAATCACAATAGTGAAACACAAGTTTTGAATCCGAAGCACTTGCAGCTCCTTACATCTTGTGTTTTATCCGAAGAGCATAATTACTTCACAACCACGAGCTTTGATCCGAAGAACTCGCGACTTCAGTAGCAGAGAGAAGCTTTTATAAACCAAGCTTGTACAACTCTTTTCATAGTTTTAACCAAGATCGCACTTGGAACTAGAAGACTGAGTAAATTGATCTTGGAGATGGGATGGTTAAAGCTCAGGGATCACTCAATAGGATAGGAAAGTTGAGAAGAGATGAGTGAGTAAAAATGTGGAAATTCATGTCTATTTATAGGCTTTGTGGGCAGAGGTCGGCCAAAATTCTGATGGATATTTATTTATTTTTGAATGTTGGGAACCACAATATCTGGGATTTCATAACTGTCTGGATTTTCCAAGATTGTGAAAATCGAGTTCAGTCCAAGTTCGGCCAAAATTTGATCCGAGTTCGGTGTACAGGTTAGGCATGGATTTTGGCTGATTTGGATTAGTTTATTGGGTTTTTGGATTGGACTTTTATAAATGGATTTTAGGCCTTTGATTGAGTGGACTTTGCTTTCGTGGATCGAGTGGATATTTGAAGTATCAGTGCGACTCGATGTACATAATGTCCTAGAATCAATATAATATAAGACTATATAGAAGAGATACAAGAATTGACAACTTGTTGATCCAACATATTGAAGCAGATGTCTTGTCATGTAAAGGTAGTCTTTTTTTTCTTTGTAATTGATCTCTTGTATTTAAGCTAGGTTATGTTAATTATCAGAATCAGGTTGACCATTGACATTTGTGCCAACACAAATAAGTACCAAAGAAAGAAAGGGTTATATATTAATTTACTACTCTTTTAGGGATGAAAATTTGGCCATATCTAGTTAACATACTACTTACAATATTTACAAAAATTCACTCCAAAAGGATTGGTATAAGTCAAGATACAATTGCTACAAAATAAATCAAATCTGGAATGATCTAAGCAGTAAATTTTGAATTTAGAAAAACTCTAGGAAATTCTAAAAACTTATTACTATGTGCCACCTTTAGAATCCAATTGCTCTATATGTTTAGGCTACAAAATATGGGATCTAAGATTTATGGCTATTTTACTATTGCTATGTTTTGCTGAAATCGTATTTTGGTAGAGAAATTATTTAAGTGCTAAAACGAATTCAAAAGCCTACTTAAGAATATGTTTGAGAAAGAGAACAGGGAGAGGAACATAACTAAAAATTCAGATCCAAACTCCTTCGCCCTCAAACATTAGGTAGAAGATAGAATTTTTCCAAGGATCTCCTGCTAAAACTACTCCACAAAATTTCCATCTCAAACCGTAAAAATTGACAACCTACACATTATATATATATATATATATATATATATATATATATATATATATATATATATATATATATATATAATTTTATGGCTGAAGTTAGAATTTGGATGGCATTGGTCAAAGCCCCAATGCTGATAATGCTGGTTTGAAGGTTGTTTCACGAGGAAAGAACAAAAATAAGAAGATAAACCTTAACCTTGGAGTCATACGATAAAGATCACAAGGCGAACATGCTCGGAAGGTTAAAAGCGGGACATGCGAGTGCCATTGATGCACTGAGAAAAGGTAAGAACACTCGTTACAATAATAGATGTAGCTGATAAGAGTGGAGGAGTATGGTGGGGTCCATCCTCTTATGTATCTACAAGGGTGCGGCTTGGAGGACAGGTGTCTTCTATTATAAATAACAATATGTAGAGCTTCACTTCTATAAAACCAACTGCTTGGGCTTCGTTATGCAAGACATTTCCTCCCTCACCACTTCATATAAAAAGGAATCTGCTGCCAGAGGTGGATGGCCATGATATAGTAGGATAAGCTCGGGTAATGGTAACCAAAAAGGTAGATAAGGCTGAGTCGATAAGGGAATGGAACAACACATTTGTACTTTATGTGTTAGGTGAGCGGCATTCCTAATTGGCCATCTATTTTTAAGGGCGACAAGTTTGGAAGCCAGTGGGGGTGTTGAGGTTTTATCCCGAGAAAATGGATGCTTCTTCATCATGTTCGAAGATGTGGCGGTACTAGAGGTGGTGTTCAATATGGACTGTGGACTTTTGATGGTCGATTTCTCATCATAATGAGATGGGAACTAGTAGCTTCTTTGGAATGTGTTCTGTTGGGCGCAGTCCCGATATGGGTGATCTTTCCAAAGTTATCGATTCACCTATGGAATGTGCCAGAACTAAGTAAGATGGCAAAATTTATGGGTCAACCAATCAAGATGGATGCGACAACTGCCATGTAGAAGCGTTTGGCATTTGCTTGATTGTTCGTAGAGGTATTTATGAGTTGAACTTTGCATAATGCTATACCTAAATACATTTTTGATGGTAGTAAGTATGTGCATGATCATCTATGAATGTTTTCCTCCATTGTGAACTACTTACAAATATATAGGCCATTCTCTAGATATTTGTCCAGAACCTACTGGTGAAGCTTTTGTCACGACCCACACCCTGAGGAAGGGCACGAGAACGTGGGTACGTCCAGCCTACGTCGCAGTGTCGGCGGTAGAACGTTGTATAGGTCATCTATAACATCTAACATCCAACAACACGATATATAAACCTGTCATCTCCGTACGGAGGTATAATATAACATCTCAACTCTATATCTCAATCACAAGTCTAGGAAAGATAGAGTGCGATATAGAATCAGATAAAAGGAAGAGACAGAATATAAAATAGAGTAGTCACACCACACAAAATAGATGTTCAACACAATAAATACAAGTTCCTGAATATAACTATGTCTTAACTAACAATCGGAACAATCCGATACAACATAAAGCTATAAATACTAGACTAAACTAGGCACCCTCTACTGAGCTAGATGCTCCTCAGGCTCCTGAAGGTTACCCTCATGTGCCCCATAGAAGGTAGGGCAGTCACCTTCATCATCTGTAATATTTTCAACAGGTCCAATCAGGACAGGAGCGAGCACAATACATCTGACGTAGTTCATAACATGTTAGAAAATATAAAGCATGCAAAAGAGTAAGATACATGAACTGTAAGAAGATGTACATGAAAACGAGAGGGAATTTATAACTGAAAATATATACAGGATTAGTAAAACTGCAAGTACTAGTGATTTAGAGCACAATATGGTTATGTAAACAGGTTAGGTTATACAATAACAATGGTAACTCCATCATACATGAGTGTACAATGGACATATACAATAGTTTATACAATATTTGTACAATGGGATTTGATTATATAACCATTTCCTACTCACCCTTCCCAATCAATACACAAGGATCCAATCCAATTACGTTACCTTGTATAATAGTTTCTCCATGAAGCTCATGTGATCATGAGAGTACAAGATGCACAATGAGTATACATGAATAGGGGTGTACAATAAATACAATATGTTCGTGAAACGTACATCACAATATGTATCTATTGAACACAATGGAGATAACATCGCAAGAGAAGATCCATATAGTACCAATCCGTGATAACAATCGTGCCAGTATCAAGTAAAGTAATCTAGAGCAAGAATATAAGTCCTGACAAGTATGAAACGATCAGAGAATGTACTCGTCTGTCACCCTGAATGACTGATATGAATAGATGTCCGAACTGGTGTCACAGAGTCCTATTTAAAACAATTTACAGGTTATGATGTATTCAGAAATAAGGTAATTGAAGTGTATAATGCAATCTATATAATTTTTAAGTCAATCTAGGTCAAAGTCAACTCTTGGTCAACTTTGGTCAACTGTCTAGGTCAAACTAGGTCAAAGTCAACTCTTGGTCAACTAAGAGTCAAACTATAGTCTACAAGTCACTTTAGGCCTATAGGGTCAATTTCTAGTTCATTTTATATGTTACCTCACTATACTAGGTTACCATAGGATACCAAGGTATACATAGCCTATAGGCATATATGTCACATATACACTTACCCATATCTACACATATATACATTAATATATTGTATTGCATACATTCATGCATATTAGATACTTGCATTTATATTAACATATTGCATACATTCATTTCATTCATGCATCTATGCATTTCCTACATGCTTTACATATCATTTTTTGCATTCATTCAACTCATATATTCATGCATTGCATACCCACATACATATTTACATATATACATATATGCATTATACATTCATGCCTACATACATATTTACATATACATTCATACATAGAGAGAGGGTTAAGGGGGTATACATGTGTGTGTATAGTGTCTATGTTTAGGAAACAAGAGAATGGGGTTCATTTTAGTTTAGCATAAAAAGGAAAGGGGGGTACACATGTGTGTGTATGTGGTGAGAGGGTGTGTATGTGTGTTGATGTGTAGACAGTGGTAGGAGGGTGTGTGACATGTGAGAGCTTGTGAGTGAGTGAAAGAGAGTGAGTGAGTGAAAGAGAGGGACTGATTTCAGTGTACATAAATCTCAGGAATTAGTGTGTGTCCTGTGTACTAGTAAATAGGTGTCAAGTGACAGTTAAATGATAGGTGTCAATGTGTCAAGTGGGAAATAGGATAGTGTTCTCAGTTTGTGATATAGGGAAGTGTCTATATGTAGTCATGTGATTCAGGAATCATTGTACATAATCTTAGTTGGGTGTGTACATGTATATGTGATACACTAGCTAGCTAATAGGGTATTTCAGACTTATAGCTAACAGTGTATAGGTAAAGCCTGTGTGCAAATCTCAGTCACTGTTAAGATTTAACATCAACTTGATTTTTCAGTTAACAGTTTAAAATCGATTTCTCAGTTATAATTTAAACTCAGTTTCACATTTAACAAAACCCAGTTATATACAACCATTCAAACAAACCATTAAACTCAGTTTGATAGGTCAACCCATTCTCAGGTTCACAGTTCCTATGTATCAGACATTTACAATTTATCCCAATCAAATTCAAATATCAAAACAATTCGAAAACTATTACATTCATGTACAGTGGTGTCAGGTCATGTCCTCTACATGTGTGCGTGTCAGGGGAGGGCCACGTGTCCAAATAAAATGGACACGAAGTGTCCAAACTGGGAAATCACCAGTATCAGCAAACTGCAGGTGCACAGGCTCGTACGGCAATGTCGAGCTTGCTAGGGCTCGAACAGTACATGAGAAGTGTCATGCTTGTGTCCACATGTAGAGTAGGGGTAGGGCAAGGGAATCGATACCCTGATTCGGGTCAAAGCTGTGTCGTGTCCGAGTTTTTAAGCCGTATCAGTAGGGGTTTTCACATGTGTGCATAGGAAGCACGAGGCAGTGCAGCCTCTATTTCTTCGTGCATAGTCGACGAGGTCCTACGAAATTTTATGGGTGTGATGTCAGTCACTAGGCCACGTGTCCATGAAGTTTCGTGTCAAACTATAGCGTGTCGTGTCCGCAATCAGTGTCGAGTAGCAGGGCAGCCGCACAAGCCCCGTGCGGTGTCTCGTACTGCATGTCCAAGCCCTAAAACCGTGTCCAAACTATACTAAAATTGACTCAGTCGATTAGGGTTGTAATATACACATGTTAGGCTACACATACATGTAATTAGTTTTAAAAATTACCAAAATCTATTTCTATGTGACATTTCATCGAACACGTATTTAAATACACCGATACGTGTCCGATACGGTCACGTAATGGACACGATTTCCTACCTTGGGCTACACCTAGGGGAACCCTAAATGAATGCATCTATGAAAGAAATTAGGAATTTATTAGGGTTTGTAGGGTTTTACCTATTGAGTGTTCAAACTCAATGTAAAGAGCCTCGACTTGACGTCTTCTTCGATTTGCTATGGTTCAAACATCCTCAAACCTCGCTAGCAAGCACCCACAAGTCTCCTCTAATGTTGGAGATGATGATGCAATTGATTTGACTCAATTTGGGCTCAATTTGGATATTACGGGAGAAGATTAGGAAAGAACAAAGTAGGATTTTTTTTCTAGGTATCAAAAAGAGAAAAAGGCTCTTAAGTGTGATACTTATAGGAGGGGGGACTTGTATGGCTGGTCATCTAGGGGAATTATGATTTGTTTAGGTATAGATGAGTGGCTAAGGTCATTCCACCCAATTTCAAGCCTTCCTATTGGTTCAAAGCTTTCTTTTTCACAAATATCCTAAGGAAAATATCCTGCTAGAATAATATCTAGATATTACTAACCTTGGCACTTAGTAGGAATGTTCTAACCTCAAGACTAATCTAGGTTAGTTTAAACTTCTAGGTTAAGGCTTAACTAAAAGATTAGCACAATATTTAATTAATCAAAATTACAATTTCACAAAATTGTCAAAATGACCAAAATACCCTTAGGCTAAAAAGTTGTAATTGGTCATCCTAATCACATGACTAGGCTCCCTTGGTCATGGTTAGTCTCTAGGCTTAGCCAAACTCTAGGGTTATACTAGTCAATTATCAAAATCACAAGTCGTGATTTTAAATAGTTTTAAATTAACTAAAAATTACCAAAAATTATAACATGGTTTAAATATCATTATTAAATGATTATAATTACAAAATTTCAAAATTATTCTCATTTTAGAAACTGGGTGCTACAGCTTTACAAGAGGAAGTGATCAAAAAATTGATGATGCTTAACCTAACAATAGAGGAATGTGAACTACGGTCAAGGTTCAGTCGACCAAATTGCCTTATGGTGTTGTAGCTATTAATCACATTCATTCCCAATTTTCGTATTTTTAATTTTATGTATTTAATTTATCTTGTAAAATGATAACATGTTAGATTTCGTGTTTTATTTATTGTATTCATGTATTTATGATTTCGTTTTGATGTGTGAGAATACCTTAGATTTGTAGAATACTATTTTAGCATTGCCACAGGCCAGTTCTAGTACTCGTGTGTAGAATGAATAACCCTGAATTGTTTCAAATAAGGAATTCACTCCCTGTCTGGTGTACCGTCAGTATAAACCAGTATACCATTGGTAGACCGTTCAAAATATTTTTGTGAATAGTATTTTGGATATTTCCGTGAACTGTGCTTTAATATTTTTATGAATAGTATCGATGCATTTTATTATCCATCAATTTCTTGGTTCTGAAGTACCCTATTTATTATCCATTGGATATTTGGTCTTCTTTTTAATGGATGAGATTAATTTGGGAAACGTGGATCACTGACGTGGCAGATCCAGGAGTCATGATTAATTCCCCTTTTCTATATATACCTATTCGATTTCATTTTCATTTTCTTTTCTTTCTTTTTTCTCTTCTCTCTCGCTCTCTCTCTCTCTCTCTCTCCATTTCCTATCCATCTTCCACGTGAGCTTGATACTTGGTCTTGAGGCGTATGAGTGTAGTTTCTGAACCCCTCTTAGTATTGAAGTAGAAGTATAGGGTGGAAGATTAACACTAGGCAAATAACTCTTCCTCAAAAGTGATATGGACAGGCTTTATTTATTTTTTCCATAGAAATAATAGTTTTATTGGTCTATAATATGCTTCTATAAATTGTCTACATCTTTAGTATATGACACTTTAGAATTTGATCGATGGCTTTGAGTAGATCTAACATTTTAAATAGTGCTTTCCAGTGTTTGAGGTATTCATCTTTCAAATTTCAAACTATGTAAAACCTAATTCCCCTATGTTTAGGGAATTCAATTTCATGCAATTTTAACTTTTGAAAATAAGACTTTCGATTTGAAGTAATGTTTTTATGCCGAAACAAGTTTTGGCATTTTTTTAAGTTTTTGTCGTTGTTTTGGACTAATATACTGACAGTATGCCATCGTATATCGCCGATATGCCTATTTTATACCCCAAAAAATCTTGGATTTTACCCAATATACCCCACTATATAACAGTATACTGCCGGTATACTACACTATACTGTCGGTATACAGGTTTTGGCTGTTTTTGGCTGATTTTCCCATTTTTGCTATTTTCTTCGACTGTTTTGATCTTTATTATAATATTATAATTTTGTAAAGTTATATTCTCTATATACAAGACAAGATTTTATGTCCTTTGACACCGTAAACTTAACTTGTTAAATGTTTAATCTATTGCATCTTGGCATTGGGCAATCGAGTATGAATATTGTCCCATGTATTACATGTTATGAGTACGGGCGTTGGCAAGTGATAAGTTGCGTGTAACCCGCACATGGATTAAAGGAAATTCTTGCTTGTCCACCACTAGAGAATTAGAGTATAATCTATAAGTTAAATGACTAGTAAATTCAAGTAGACCGTTGTAGGAAGAAATTTGCACTACCAACCCCGAGCTCCAAAGGCCCCTTGAGGCATGGCTCAACCCTCCTAGGTAAGGGCTTCATGACCTACCAAGTTTATACGTGAAGATGGAGGATCGAGTTACACGTTGTACCGGGTTGTGGCATAAATAATTTTTTTTACAAGTATATGTTTTGGTTGTTCATGTTATAAGTTCAAGTCACGTCCAATTGCTAATAGACTTTTCGGGCAATAGATCTACAAATTATTGTACCCTTGGACATCTGGATATCTACAGTGGGTAGTTGCGAAGATCCTCAAAGCTTACATTCTAGTAACTAAGTCTTGTGATTACATTAGGTAGTTAACATGTAGAAGGACGTAGATAATAATTGGTCGTATATTTTTTGTTGTGCGTTACTTTATATTTGTTGGCCTGTAGGTCATGGTCGATCCGATTTTGATAATTAACAAAACTATAGTTCGATACATGTCAACATAAACAAAAGATTTTTTACCAGATGCTACATCACAAAGAAGTCAGATACATTTTTTACTTTTGTTATATATTTTTCTCTTTATTGAGTCTAGGACTTACTGTGAGTCGTACTGCACTTAAGCGATTTTCGTCGCACTCAAGTCCACTTAAAACGCCTACACAAACCTATCATTTATTTCTATCTCGAAACCAAGTTCATTCCTAACCCAAACTAGTCAAAAACAAACTAGGATCTTTTTGGAAATTGGGAAAATGAACTCGGACCGAGTTTTGCCCGAACTAGCACCTAATTCGGTTACCCAAAATAGAAACCATAGTCAGCCTCCTATCCTCGTGACTCGGCTTACAACAGACAATTTTTTTAAACATTAGACGGTCGAAGTCTGCCCGCTCGGTCCTATAAAGTCCTATAAAAAGATGGGCTTTTCTTCATTTCTAATCACTCATTCACTCTATCATTCATTGATCCATTCACTTTTTCATCTATTGCTTGAGCCTTAATCTTCTTACCTACTCAAAAGCAAACGTCGTGTGCTCCTAATCGCTGAAGTGCAATCTCGGCTAGAAGTTTGTTTGTAAGAGTTGTACATACTTGGAAAAATCCATGTAAGCTTTCTTGAAAGCTTGAAGTTGAAGTAGTCGTGCACTTCAGATCAAAAGCACGAGTCTGTAAGAAGTCGCAAGAGCTTCGGATCAAAACTTGTGTTTCACTTTATAGTGGATTCAACATCGAGCTAGAGTTCTCGAGACTAGACTAGTCCTCTCAGAGGAAAACCAACCGGTGTTTGCGTTTGCTTTCTCTAAATTCTATATTTTTCATATTTGTTCTTATTGCTTTATTAGTTGGTATTGTGCCTTTAATTTCGAAATAAGGGATAGTTATTCTGCTGCACTCTATTCAACCCCCTATAGTCTTTCCTTATGATCCATAATTGGTATCAGAGCACGGTTCTCTTGAAAGGTCTTACTTCGTAAGAGGCTATACACATGGCAACCGTGAAATACATTTTTAATGGAGAAGGCCAATCCAAAAATAGGCTACCCCTATTTGATAGAAAGAAATACGGTTACTAGAAAACACGAATGAGCTTTTATTTAAAGTCTCTAGATTTTGACCTCTAGTCAATAGTTATAGATGGCTACAAAAAGCCAACCATGATTGTTGTTGATGTAAATCTTATAGAGAAACCCAATAATAAATATACTGATTTAGAAACGAAATAAGCTAGTCATGATGCTAGAGCTATTATTGCTACAAGAAAAATGGCTTTTCTTGACGGTTTATTTATTGACGGTCGTAAAAAACCGTCAAGGAAAGTGGTTATGTTGATAGTTTTAGGCATACGTCAAGTAAACACACGTTTTATGTCAATTTAGTAAAAATTTACGATAATAGTTAACGGTTTTAGAGGATCCGTCAAGAAACATTTTTTTATTGATGGATTGATGATAACCGTAAGTAATGTGTACAAAAAAATTGTCGCAATTTTTTCGACTGCCATTATAGTAATTTTTTAAAAAAATTTATATTTATTGAAGGTTTATGGTTCTTTATAATCGATGAACAAGTAAAATTTCTCTCGACAAGAAAACCTCTCCTCCCTCAAAGAAATACCTCTATCCTACTGAAATCTCCTTTTATCCCTCAAAGAAACCCCTCTCCCTCCTTAGAGAAAACCCATCTCCCTACTCTCCCTTAGAGAAAAGCCCTCTCCTCACCACTCCTACACGATGAAGTTAGGGGTGATTCCAACCCCTCGTGGCCTCTATTACTATGAGAGGTTTGGCAAATGACGAGAGCGTCGGTCGTGTCGGGGTACACGGGACATGACGCACAGAAATCTTCGGCATCAGGGTTCCAGGTTTGTCTCCTCTTCTCATCAAAACCTTCATTTTTAGGGTTTAGATTTAGTTTGATTATTGTTTAGAATTTGATTATCTTGTTGTAGAGAGCCCTATATTTTGATTTCTAAGGGTTAGGAATTATTGTTAGGTTATTTTGATTTTGATGTTCTTCGGACCATGTCCGGATCTTGGAGGTCCTATGTCAAATCTGAATGGTCATATCTTTTGGTAGGGAAGTGAGGAGTCTATGTTGAAGTGATGGAGAGGGTTGTGAAGAAAGAAAATAGAGATAATAAAAAAAAGAGCAGCAGAGGGGAACGAGCTAATCGCGTCCGTACTACTTGCCTCAACTTTGGTAGGGACCGCTCTAACATCATAAGGTCTATTTTCTTCTTCTTCTCATATGCTATATGGAGTGGCTTCCATGGTTTTTCTTTTTGAGCATTAATGTGTTCATCACATCCTCTGAAGTTCTCTGATGATATTATTCATCCTTTTGAGCATTAATGTGTTCATCAAAGCAAAAGTCTCCTTTCGCTAGTGCAAGTACTACTACTATCCTATGAAGAGCCAAGTTCTCTTTCTGGGTAAATAATCTCCTACTGTATTTCTTTGCAGATTCTATTTGTCTTTTAGGATAATTACGATTTACTCGATGATTTTGGAAATTTCCTACCAGATCAGTCAAATGTAAGACTTGTGCATATACAACTATTGCTAGTGACTCTAATCGACCTCTTTCTTTTGAAATCATGCAACATAGTTGACTACTCTTTATATTTACATGTATTCTTATTGCTTTGTTACCTGTATTGATGCAACATTGATGCTGGATTAGGAACATTTTCTCTATTTTAGGGAGTGGCAGATTGGTGGGGCATCTCAAAACCTTGGAGAAATATTAATCATACATATTAAATAAATTTGCATACAACTTTATATTTATATCTTTTTCCACTTTGTCTTATTAGTCATTTGTGTTGAAACAGCTTGTTAAAGGTAGTTTCCACAAGGTTCAAACTCTTGTTCATTCAAATCCCTAATCCATTGTGTGATTAAATTACAGATAGCAAAGATCACTGAAGAAGGAATGACCATTTCTTAGCCTTATTCCCTGAAGACTTTCTGGGATTCTCCGCATTCCAGAATCTTGTTGTGGGAGTCGAAGGATCATGGTAATTTGTTGGTGCTTTCCGTAGAGCTACTTCAGTTTGCTTATGATCCTCTATGGTGGATATCAAACATTGCATATCACACAATCGTGTTTACATTATTTTTAAGTACAATCTTGCAGGAACTTGTAACTGGTTGTTGACTTGATTGCTTATGTACAAACATAATATTTAGAGAAAGTTCATTTAGATATATATTCTTTCACTTTTCTTTTGATGATGTTTTACTAATGCAATGGAAATAGGAAAACTTGAAGTCAAAACTCAAGGTATAGGAATTTTACATTAGAGTTTGTGAGTGTTACTAGTTCAGTGTTCTTCACTTGTAACAACTATAGGCAGAAAAATTATAATTATGAACGAACGAAAGAAAATATTTCACGGACCATTACATTTTTTGACTCACTTTCTTTTGGTTAGATGTAATCTTGTTGTTCAATCGAGAAGTCTTGATACTTTATCAGCTCTAAAAAAATAGGACCGCAGAACGTTCTCTGTAGTCTAGTTATGGTTCCCTACCTAAAGGACTAAAGGTTACTTGGCACTTTGCTACTGGGTCATCCTGTGGGGTTCTACATGAATGTAGTGAATACAAAATTATTACCTTTGACTATTTAAAATCTTCCCTTTTGCATATTGTAATTATGTTGATTTTATTTCTTGGTCAGTTTATTGTATAGCATTGTCATTTCTCCAGAATTCATGCTTTCCTGAATCACCTTTTGAACACCAGTATATTGAATGTTCTACTAATATTTACTTTTTGAACTATTTTAGGGTAGATTTGTTGCACAACCACAAATACTAACTAATATGATATAAATAGATGGTATGAACACAAAAGGAGACTTTTGCTTTGATGTGTTTTCTTTTTCCTTTTCTGTGATATTTGTCACGACCCGCATCCGGTATAGGGGCACGAGTACATGGGTACATCCACCCTACACTGCAGTATCGACGGTAGAATGTTGTATAGGTCAACAATGCTATCTAAACAGTCTAACAGATATATGATCATAACCTATCAACGGTAATCTCAACTCCGAACGGAGAATAGTATATCATCTAGAATCATATACTCAATCACAGTTATCTAAAGGAAGATGATAGTATGAAGAGATATAAGATGTGAAATGATGAAATAGAGTTTAATAGCGTAAGTCAAATACAAACATAGTATAGAAGTCTATATCAATAAGTACATATTCGGAATAAATACAAATGTCCTAAATATATCAAAACTTGAGACAAATTCAGCATCCTAGCTACTAGATAAGGCACTACTAGTGGTGAATCCTCAATGGGCACCGGCTCTAAGGGAGTCTCGTGAGCATAGTCGTCATCCACCCCAGGTCCATAGTAGGTGGGACATAAATCCTCTAAGTCCTCTGAAAAATATTATCCAGTCAGAATTGGAGCGAAGTACAAACACTAATAGCAATTCCGTTACATTGAAAAGTGTTATAAATACAATAAGTAAATAAGATACATGACAAATAAACAATCCAGAACAGTGCGAAGTACAAGATAAACAGGTAATCATATCATGGTAAGTGAGAACATATAAGTAATCAGGAGTACGGTGTAATCAGTATGTCATCTAGAGTATATCATGTAATACTAAACAATTCCTTGAGATATTAGAGTATTATGCAATCAGCTTGGTACAGGATCAAGCTATTCCATATGACCGGCTATGCACAAGTATAGTAATGGATCAGACCGGCCATACATGGAAAGCTATGCACAATTAATATAAGATCAGGCTATACCCTACGTGAGGTGAGGGTGAGCTATGCACAAGTAGTTTTGGATATGATCACATAAATTGCTAACAACTCCCCAATCCCCCGACTGGTATAATGGATTCAACCATGTCACGACACGGGATTCATGAAGCAGGGGGCCAGCCCACTCCTGAATCGGTGTCTATACATGAACAAGAAACACAAGATATGTACAGGGTCCCTCAGGGAAATAATATCTCATGACGGGATCCAAAGTATGCTAATCTGTGTATCCTCGTGTCAGGAATCAAGTATAACACTAGAAACTGATATTATAGAAATTATCAAGATAACGAAAACTATCAGAAAATGTACTAGCTTGTGGTCCTGAGCAACAAGTGTGAATCGAGGCCCAAAGTGGGATCACAAACACCTAAATATGAAATATTAATGTTAATTGGTGTTTCATTGTGTTAAATATTGATATCTAAGATGAAATATGATTTTTGGGTCAAATCTAGGTCATATAAGTCAAATTAGGTCAATAGTAGGTCTCTGTGGTCAAACTAGGTCAATTTGAATCAAAGGTTGACTTTTAGGGTCAAACTGGTCAACTTTGGTCAAATTAGGTCAAACCTAGGTTTTTAGGTCAATATCTGGTCATACCAAGGTAAACTAACCTATACTAGGCTATTCTAGGCTTTACCTAGGTATCTACCTATTTATGATATCTATAGGTAGAACCCTATCTAGTATCCATGTGTCTATGGATTCACATAGCTAACCCTTACCCTATACCTAACTAAATACCCTATACGTATGTTACCTACCCACAGGTAACTCATTACCCTATTACCTAGGTTACCTAGTACATTACCTATCCCCTAATTCAAGTAAACTCAATACCCTACTCAAGTTACCCTATCTCACTTTACCCTCTCATTACCTACACATTACCTTAACCCACAATTACCTTATTCACATTGTCTAACATGTAGGTAACTTATTACCTATTACCTACACACACTAACACACCCCATCACTCAAGTCACTCTTTCACATACTATCACACACACACACACACACACATGTGTCTGACACTCTTACACACACTCACATCTCACAAAACCGTCACACATGTGTGTGTGTCACACACACACACTAGCACACTAGCACTCACTCACACATCACACATACACACTGTCCTAGCAGTGCACATAGGCATGTGCAAGCATATGCCTTAACTGCTAGAGAGACCCCCCCATGCCTGTGTGCAAGCCCTATTGCATGTCCACTACTATAGGTGTAGTGCAAAGCCAAGACCTACTGTACTAGGAACAAGTCCTCCCAAGGGAACATCCCCTGCCCAACCTGTGCAATAGGGAGGGCACCCTGTCTATGTAGTGCATACTGCACTATGTACAGGGGACTAAGTCCCTGCCCCGTTTTCTGTGCAGGCCAACCCAGGGCCTGTGTGCACACCCTGTGCAACAGCACATGCCCTGCCTCCAAGTTCCCTCCTACCCACATGTGCACAGGTTGCACAGACTTGTACAATGGGAGGAATCCCTCCCCTATACTGCTTGTACAGTTGGCCCTCATAACAACCTGGGTGCAGGACAGGATTCCTTGCCTGTGTGCAGGCAGCAAACACCCTGCCCACCTCTCATTACCTTTGTAACAGGAAACACAAATCCCTTGCTCCTGACACTCCCTTACTCCCTATCTATCACTCAACACATACTTGTACAGGATACACCAATGTCCCCTCTCCCATTTCCTCTCTACACATTTCACACTCTAATACACTTCTCCATTTCCTACCTACTGTCACAGGAACACACACACACATGTTTAGCCTATACACATACACACACACACATACATGTGTGTGTACACATTAGCATCCCCTAGGATACCCTATACACACACTAGTGTATGTACACTCTAACACATTCATACTATCACTCACACTCACATGTATATGTATAAACACACACACACACACACATGCATACACTTAGGGGCAGACACATGTCCCTACACCCATGTGGCACGCTCAATGCACCCACACACACATCACTACATAAACACAATTTACATATAGATACACACACTCTTATATATATATATATATATATATATATATATATATATATATATATATATATATATATATAAACACACAACCACATGTGTGTTTGCACACACACAAGTAATTTTACAAACACTTGGTGTGCACCATGCTAGTATCGTAGATACTCTCATGATACGCCCAAGATACCTATACCAAACCTTGTCCTATTCATACCACAATAGATGAGCATACCTAAAATAACAATTATAAGCTAATTAGTGTGGTGTCTTGCGAGTGCAATGCGTCATGTGAAATATGATATTTTGTGGCAAGTATAGGAGGAGTAAAACTCCTAAATTGACTCCGTGTCCTAGTGTAACATGACACAACCTATTAGTATCCATTTGTGGACACATTTCTAGCCATACACATCATTCACATGCCCATTCAGCCTATCAAACTATATGACAAACACTTAGTATACCATTCTCGAATTTTTCCAAAAATAGCACAAAACCCTATGTAACTTCTACCAACATGGTCATTAAAATCATGTTCTTCCTCCTATAGGTACCCCTAGCCCATGGGTGGATTTTCTAATGATGCCATGCATGAAATAGTATCTAAATATGGGGAAAAGAAAACTAGTATACCTATTGGGAGATGAATTCCCAATGTAGCACCACAAGTGGACACAAGTGAGATGTATGACACAATCCCTCAAGCCAATAGCCTTCTCTTCTTGTGCTCCTTGGCCTCCAAGCTTCTATGCTCCTTGGATGAAGAATAGGAGAAGATTGAGAGGGATTCTGAGAATTTTGGTGGCGGAATGCATGGAGAATGAAGAAGGTTTTTGGAGAACACCAAACTAGGGTTTTGGAGCTCCAAAATGTACAGTGAAGAATGAGCATACACTCTCCCTATGGTCGGCCAAGTAATGGAACCCTAGAGCCTATTTGAAATGTCCACTTTGCCCTTTAAGTTTTCATTAAGGCTTTGGTTAACCTATGGAATCTTCTAGCCTAAGTTGGTAATTAGTTCTAATCCTATTCATGACTTATTATGACTTAAGTGGGTCTCATTTATGACTAACCTAAACTGTATATCCAAGTGTCATGACAAGTCCAAATAGGTTCACTAACCAAGGGTCCGATAAATAGGTTAGTCTACTAATAAATGCAACCACCACATATAATTAATTAAATAAATATACACAATATATAAATAATGTTAGACGACAAAAATAATCCTATCTAGGATTGTAGTAGTGACAAATCTACCCTCCTAAAAATATTTTGTCCTTGAAATTAAAGACAAAACTAGTACAAGAATACAATGAAGAACAATAAGACAATACCTCAAGGCTCGAATAGATAAGGGTATCACTCACGCATGTCATTCTCTCTCTCCCAGTTAGACTCACCCGGAGAGTGATGACTCCATGCGACGCAAACTAAAGGAATAACTTGGTTCCGGAGCACCTTCTCCCGATGATCCAGAATCTCCACAGGCTGCTCTAGATAGCTGAGAGTTGGGCCCACCTCTATCTCAGATTGATCCAATACGTGACTAGGATCTCCCACGTACCGTCTCAACTGCAATATATGGAACACGTTGTGAACTCTCTCTAATGTAGGCGACAAGTCTAGTCGATGGGCCACTGCACCGACTCTCTCAAGAATGGTGAAAGGTTTGATGTATCGTGTACTAAGCTCCGCCTCTACCAAAGTGAATCGTGCCCCTTGTCGGAGAAATCCCCAGGAACACCATATCGCCAACCTATCACAAAATAAGACTCAACACAATTCCCTAAAGCAAACAATCACCAGCACGCACAAACCAAAGAACTAAAACTATACCTCAAACTCTAACGGTCTCCGGTAGCTATCGGCCCAATGTCGCTGTCTGTCCTGCGTCGCCCGAAGTCTATCTCTAATCAGCTTGACCTTCTCTGCTATATCCACAACCATTTTCGGGCCAAGCAAAGCTCTCTCACCAACATCGTCTCAAGACATGGAAGTGCGATACCTCCGTCAGTATAGAGCCTCGAATGGTGATATCTCTATACTGGCCGGGTAGTTGTTGTTGTAAGCAGGTGGAGATGGTCCTCCCAAGATCCCCTGAGATGTAACACACAAGTGTGAAGCATATCCTCGAGAGTATGAATGGTCCTCTCCGATTGTCCATTCGTCTGAGGATGATATACGGTACAGAACTTGAGCTGAGTGCCCAAGCTAGCTTTCTCTAGAAGTAAGAAGTGAAGCGACTATCCCGATCGAAGACTATGCTCATAGAAACCCTGTAAAACCTGATGGTCTGGTTTACGTGCATCTCATCCAGCTTCTCCGTAGACAAACCCACATTGAAAGACCAAAAGTAGGCCCATTTGGTCAACCTATCAACAATGACCCAAATCGCATATTTCTATCCTGGAGATCTTGGAAGTCTAGACACAAAATTCATGGTAATGTGTTCCCACTTCTACTCTAGAGTGGGTAATGGTTGAAGCAAACCTCCTGGCCTCTGCCTCTCAGCTTTCACCTGCTGGAACAATAAGCATATAGATACAAACTATGCAACCTCCCACTTCATGCCATACCACCACACGTACTCTCTCAGATCTATGTACATCTTGTTGGTGTTTGACATAACAAAAAGTTGAACGAACTTTTTGCTTTATTGAACGTATAATGTATTTGTGTACAAAGAAGGAAGTCCTAAACAAGATATTCTAAGTACAGGGAGAAGAGGTTTCTGGAAAAGTGTGACGGTGGAGATCGAGCACTACAGCAGCTCCTTTACTCCGTTGACGATCTAACGACGAATCAACCTTGCTCTGGCTCTCTGACGCTTTTGATGGAACTCTGGGGTCACCGATCAAGAGGCTGTCTGGAGGAGAAGATCCCTTAGAGGTGGTTGTTCTTCTGTTGGTTGGTTGGTGGATTGTTCCTTCTTAGATGAAGGTTCTCCCTCCTTTTAAGTTGAAGGAGAACTCCTTCTATTTATAGAGAACCGAGCCCATATGCGATGTGCATTAGGGTTCCTGAAATATGAAAGAATCTGCCGTCATTGTACGGTGCGGGCTTCTGCGGCGCTGACACGTGGCGGACATCGAGATTCCCCTCAATCGAGGTTTCTGGTGGTTATCAACATAACCGAAGGAGGTGACACGTGGCACGTGTCGATTTGCTTGCTCGGATATAGCTGAGTAAATCTTGGGATTTCATCCTAGATTTGGAGTCTAATTGATCCTCGTCTAAGAATTAAATCAATCTAATATGATATCAATCTTAATTTAATCCCAATCTTTTCTGCAAGAGGCGGTTTAAACAAACCAATTGGGGTGGACCCATGCTTCCTGCACCTCTGATGAGGACTAAGTACTACTGTGCTTATGGAGCGACGAGTAGACTGTGCTTCTGGAGACGACGAAGCCTCTGTGCTTTCAGGCGACGAGTGGACTTGGCTTCGAATGACGATGAGACTTCTGTGCATTTAGAGCAACGATGAAGCTGTGTTTCGGAGCAATAGAGTTACTGTGTTGTAGGCGACGAGTAGGCTTGTGCTTCAGGTTAGTGAGGTTACTGTGCCTTTGGAGCGACAGGCTGACTTGCATTGGTTGCAGTGGGAGTTCCTAAGTCTCTTGTAGAGAAGTGACTTAAGCTTCTGGATCAGAGCAGATGACTGCGCCATGGGAATGGAGATGGTGTGAACATATCACCATCCTGGGCCTCATGTGGACGCATGTAAGTAGCTGTGCCCTTGAACTTTGAAGGCGTTTGGCTTTGGAGGAAAGGGTATAACACCCTTGTGTGTCTAGGGTTGGCGCAGGCAAGTAGCTGCACCTCTGGAGTGAATACATTAGTTTCTGAAGCAAAGGAAAGGGCGAGCCCTACCACCATCTTGCTTCTGAGGTTGGCGCAGGCGAGTAGCTGCGCCTCTAGCTTGAAGGCTTTGGCTTCTGAAGTAAAGAGCGATAAATACCCGCTCTTTAAGGACTTCCCTCTTAATTGCCACCATAATATGGGAAATTCCAAGGATCTAAGACTGATACTCGTCGTGCTGTGTCTTAGGTTCATCACATTAATGCGAGAATTCTGACCATTGGGGTGCACTCTGGGCCATTCTCGGTCCTGTAAAAGGGGAAGTTCTCCTCTAAAGGGTCGCTGTCTTCTTCTTGGCATCCTTCACTACCATGCGGGATCCAAACTTATCTTCGAGCGGCGATCGACCTTGTATAAGTTGGCTGCTAGTTGAAGCTTTTCTCGTTCATAGGAGCTATGTTCTTATAGAAGAACTCTGTATAGAAGGAGCCATCGCTGCCCTTAAGGAGCATGTAAATTCCTCCTTAGGGAGTTTAACTCTGGGCGACATCTGAGGGATCTAGAAAATCCAAGCCACGGGTTTGAGATTGGTTTCTCACCCGATGAATAGCCGGCCATGCGCTGCCCTGATCATTGGGAGCAGTGGGGCTTCATCGTGCTGTGGTTCTGGGTCTTCCACTACTTTAGTATATATTGGAGCTCTAGTTTCTCTTAGTGCCAAGAGGGTTGGCTCTGATGATGCTGTGAATCGGTGGAGAAAAGACTTTGATGGAGGTTGTATATCTCTCTTCTGGTCCTTCTGTCCATGACGATCACACTGTGAAGGCTGCCCGTCGAAGCCGAACCTTCTTTTATATTCATAGGAATTTCTATTCTCACTTATGTAACAAAGACCATGTAGTCGATCCCTGTAAATGAGATTCAGGAAACTTCTTTCTTATGTACTTATGATAAATTTGTGCAATAGACCCTTGTAGCCACGATTAATAAGAAGAGTGTTTTCTGAATTTTATCCTGAGAATGTCTTCATTCTTGGTTGGTCTGCGCATCTGACTACATGCGCCTTTGTGATGTTAGGTTGGTAGTGAGGACACTAACCTGTGCCATATATCATCTGGACCATTTTAAGAAAGGGGTGGGTGATGAGAGCGCCCTTATGCACTTTGCATCAGCTGTGATTTTTCATGCTTCTACAAGTCCCCCTTTAAAGTGTCTCGAACTTGGGTCAAGCTCAAGGCACTTTGAAAAGAAGCAAGACACGTGTCTTTTTGTAGAGGACATACCCATCACCTCCTGCGGACAGGCTGATGCCGTGCTTAGGCTCCATCATTAAATGCGTTAAGCCGTCTCCTCCTTAGGCGTGATCATGACTCCTCGTATTACGCGAGCGTTCATCTTGGCCTTTTTTCTGAACCAAGTCGTCCAAGGCATTTTTCTTCTCTTGCGAACGTGTCCCTTCCTATAAGTAGGAATTTTGGGGGAGAGAGAAATCGTTCTACCCTCATCTGTTCTTCAGAGGCTGGTACCAGAGTCCTTTCTTTCTTCAAACCCTAGCTTTTTCCGCCATAGCCCCCAAGAAATCCAAAACCCTAAAAACACATGTGGCTGGCTCTCCGAGAACCCATAGTGGCATAATCAGTTCTTCTTAATCTGCAGCGAGGGATAGCCTTCGAGCAGCCACAGGACCGGCGAGGCCGTCCGGGGTCTCTATCATGGAGCAAACTGGCGAAGAGGGGACGAGCAGTCATCAGATTTGAGGCAAACAGTTGGCCTCTGAGGCCATCGTCTTCGAGAAACTCTCCGTTGAGGGAGAAGTACAGCCTCCTATTGTTAGTAAATACCTGACTTCATTCTTTGATTTGCGATGAATGGCGTGCTTTCTGCGATACGGTCTTGAAACAATCATTAGCATTTTCGTCTTGCCGATGTTGCTTTAAGAGCGTACAAACCTCCAACGCCTAACTTCTTGTCTTTTTGGCGTCTCTTATGCAGTCCATGTACCTTCAACTTTCCTCAGGGACCTCATCTTGGCTTTAACCGTAGGCAACGAAGACAACGGTGCCAGGGAGACACCTGCCAATTCTACTGCTCAGCAACTCGTTTCAGGCCAACCAAAAAGTCGTTTGGCCATGATTAGGGAGGAGGGACATACCTTTCTCTGTCATATGATAGACCGAGGTCGGTTGTCAGGTACTCTTAACACCGTCGAGATGTTGAAACCTCGTTTCTTGTTTGGTGACAAGTTAGTATTAGAGGACGCAACGTTTTTAGAAATCACCAAAAACTGGTATTTCAAAAACGTCGGTGGCACTCCTTTGTTCGTGCCTCTTGTTTCTCGTCATCTCCCACTTTCTTCCTTCTTCTACCTATCTGAAATGCGCAGCATACGCCGGGATCTGACACCCAAGCGCCAGGACCTACTAATTGGTCGCATTAAGGAGGAGGTCTGTTCTGACCCAAAGGACTGCTTCCGGGTTGTGCCTGAGGGTTTGCATACCATGCTACGTGTCCTGCTCCCCAGGCAGGTATCTGAAGCGTTCGCTGCTGAGGCACGCCCCTATCGTGCTTCTTTTTTTGCCAACAGGTTACTATTTGCCTGCTGTACTTACCCGATGGGTGACTTTCACGTCGATGGATGGATCCATCCTAAATTGGAGTGGAAGGCATTGTCCCTTTGGGCAATGAGAAAGTTCAAGGGGGACTTGAAGGAAGCGGGTATTTACTGCTGCGTTAAAGGCTCCGTGCACGAAATTGCTGTCAACTGTGCTCTTTTTCTCGCCCTGCTGGAGATGTTCAATCATCATACAGGGACGTTTTTCACTCCCTGCGGTGAGTTGGGTTTAGCTCTTCACGAGATGCGTGCCCTATCCAAGCTACCATGGGGGAGTCAGCCTTATGAGGAGTATACTCCCTGTAAGGAGGAGTTCTTCGCCTTGGAGACCGAGTATCCTGCTATGATAAATGTGTACAAGGAGCTATTCTTCCACTACCAAGTGTACCAAGACCAGGCGCAGGACCTGCCCCAGATCCAAGCTTCAGTCAATTATATCTTCATCCGGGTTCCCTCGACGCTGGGGATGCCCTACTATACCTCGCGCCTAGTGTATACTGCTGTTGAGGTAGATGACATGATGAGTGCCGCTGGGTTATCAGCTCCGTCTGTCGATGCTGAGGGTGGTCCCACCTCTAACATTCACAGTTTCTTCAGCCAGAATCTGGTCCCAGTGAGCCCGAAAGCGACCTTGGCAGCCTTCTTGATGGTATGGCTGCGGATGGCTGTAGTGTCGGGGGGTTCTGGTCCCTCTGGCCGGATTAGCCAGGATCTGATCCTGCTCATAGTGAGGCTCGCTTTTAGGCAACCTTTGTGGTTGTTTCCGGTGATGGTGTACAACCTGCTGCGCGGTCTGTGGGAGTTCTCCCAGAAGATTCTTGATTGTGAGGGTAGTGACTAGGACATCCCATCAGTTGACCTCCCTTATCACTACCTGATGGGTTGGTTGGCTCTGTATTGTCCCGGTCTGATAAAGCTCGATACAATTTTGGGATATGAGGCGGGGGATACAACTCTGCGCAATTATGAGTGCACAGTGTGGGTCCCTCGGGACCTTCTTACTTGTCTGTAGATGCTGGGTCGGTTGGGAGAGTATGCCATCTATCGGGTTCTGCCTTCCTATGGTGGCTTCCGTTCCGACGAAAAGTTGCTGGACGAGAACCTGACCCCTGGGGCATTCTTCTGGTTGCATTCCATCAGTCCTTCCCACCTGGTGTATAGGAACAAAAATCAGGTGTTTTTGGAACCTTATTTACCCAGTCGTTTCGCCCGCCAACTTGGCTATAGCCAAACGATGATGGGTAATCCGAACCTCTGTCTTGGTCATGAAGGTAGTCTCTTAGACGGTGCTCGGGCCTGGCATTATTATAATGCCAATCGTACGGGGTCAATATTTACTACCCCTCCTTTACAGAGAGGTAGGAGTCTTCTATACTCAGCTGCCCAGCTCTATTGTGTATACAACACCTTCTCGTCAGAGCATGATCGTCAGCGGAGTCTGCTTAAGGGGACGAAATTCGAAACCCCTCCTTCACCCTTTCCGCTTCCATCCGAGACGGCGCCCTCTGAGAGTGAAGCCAATGATGGTTCTAGATCGTCTGCAGAGGAGAGAGAGAGGAACGAACTCTCGGTAGCTTGCGAGGATGCCCGCTCTTGCCTGGGGAAACTTCTCCTCCTGCGAAAAGAGCCAGAAAGACCCCTGCGCCTGCAAAAGGTACAATGACTTGCTATGCTGGGTCTTCCTCTAGGTAAGTCCTTTTATTCTTCGAACTTGCCCGTTCTTTTCACATCTTATGATCGTGCGGTTTGAGCAGGCAGGACATTCTTGGTCCGAGCGGGGATTTTCTGAAGAGCATGCGCCTGATGCGCCTCGAAACGTGGGGACCGATGAGGGGAACGCTATCGCTGCTCATTCTGATTCCGGAGGGATTCCTCCTCCTGCCCTCATGCGGGCCCGTACTGGAGCCGACGCTCTGACTATCGGGCAAACGACCGATGATACGACCATTGAAGCAAGCGCCCAAGGAATTACTGCAAGGCCAGTCTCGACGGTCAAGGTGGTTGTAGAACTCTGTGTCCGCTCTAGTACAGGGGCCCAAGGAATTACTACAAGGCCAGTCTCGACGGCTCCTTCTGTGTCCGCTCTAGTACAGGGGCAGAGTTCAGCTCTTGCTTCCGCTCCTGGTCCTTGGGTTGCAGCTTCTCCAATGACTTCAATGAGTCTGGCTGATAAGGAATATTATGTCCAACTTCTGCTGGAGGCCATCCGCAACATTTTGACTCGTGGAATAGAGGACGTCTTGCACGGTCAGCCGTTGGCCGGATGGATCCGGAACCTAGGGGAAGGTCAGTTACTGCTCTTGTACAGTTATCCAGAGTATGAGACTCAGGTCGTGATTGCAAAAGGATTGATGGCTGACTTAAAAACCGTTGCCCCGGAACTCTACGGTCTCAATCGTACCCTTCCAGTCTTAGCTGCAGTGGAACTGGAGAAGATGGTTTCTGAGGAGTCCCACCAAGAGCAGATACGTCGGGCTCTTTCTGATCGACTTGTGGAGGTTGAATCAAAAATTGCCGAACTGGCTGACGCCGAAGGGGCTCGAGTCCGCCCTCGCACAACCACGGAGGAGCACTGTAGAGACCTCCAGGAACAGATTCAGAAGCTGACGGATGCTCTGGTCCTTGCTAAGGATGGCCTGAAGGAATCAGATGACCAGGGAGAAGTCCTTCGCCAACGCTCGGAGACTGAGACTCAGGAAAAGGTGGATATCAATGCCCATCAGGCCGAGTTAACTCTTGCGCGTCAGGCTTGGACATCTGTCGGATATGAGACTGTCAGACGCTAGGAGGCTGAATGGAGGGCCCGAGCATCGATCGCACAACAGAAGGCTCATCTGAGGAGCCGGCTGGAAGACCTTCAGGACCAGTCTTCCTAATTTTGACTTCTGGCTTTTTCTTGTCCCTCAGTTTATGAGAGACCATATGTATTTCTGTAATAGAAAACATTGCATTATTTGTATCTGAAGTTTTTTGTTTTTTCTTCTCTGTTCTGTCTATCTTCATGGTTGTGAATCATGTACAGAGATGAGAATTCCCTTAGAGGGGATAGCTTTATTGGGGACGGAGTGTTTACTTAGAGGTTATATGGACATGGCAAACACGGGAGTTTTTGTAGAGACACTTTCCTTACTCAAAGGTAATATGGACATGGTAAGGATAGACTCTCCCGGGGTATAGAACGACTCAGAGGTAATATGGACGTGAAGGGTTCTATAGATGACAATTGTGGGGAATTGTCAGGAAAAGGGTGCATTGCTCAGAGGTTATATGGACATGGCAAGCATCTTTCTACTAGAATAACAGTTCGGAGGTAATAAGGACGTGACTGTTTTCTAGGGTGTCATGACAACTTTGGGGTTATCATAACAGGGTGACTACTAAGAGGTAATATGGATATGGTAGACACAATATAGATAACACTTTAGCGGTAATATGGACGTAAAATATTTTCTAAAAATTATGACAGCTTACAGCAACTATGGGAAGAGGTGACTACTCAGAGGTAAAGAGGAGATGGTAGACACAACTTAGGATAACATTTCAGAGGTGAAACGGACATAAAATGTTTCCCAAGAGAGTTATAATGATCACTGGTTTATCATATCGGGAGTCAGGTCAGGATGGACCCATATGACTCTGCCTTGTGGTGGGGAGAACGGGGTGAGCCCTTGAGCGTTGTCCCGTGCTGGTGAAAGGTTGACTACTTCCATTGTCGCCTTTGGAATAGGGACGACGTTGTCTTGCACCTCTGTGGCTGGAAAACTCCCAAACTGGAGAGTAACCATGTTGGTCGTGACGGTCTTCTCCTCATAATCCAACGATATGACGTTGGCGTTGATGAGGCACTGGATTTGCCTTTTCAACACATAGCAATCTCGTGTTGAGTGGTGGACGTGTAAGACCCACTTTTCTAAAATGAGCGTAATTTTGAACTTTTATAATTTCGATTAATCAATAATAAAATTTAACTCATGTTATAATTTTTAGTGATTTTTAATTAATTTAAAACTATTTAAATATTTAAATATGATTTTGATGGTTAACTAGTGTAACCCTAGAATTGTTAAGCCTAGAGACTAACCATGACCAAGGGAGCCTAGTCATGTGATTAGAATGTCATATTACTACTTTTTAGCCTAAGGGTATTTTGGTCATTTTGACAATTTTGTGAAATTGTAAATTGTATTAATTAAATATGTGCTAATTATTTAGTTGAGACTTGACCTAGAATCTTAGCCTAATCTAGATTAGCCTTAAGCTTAGAATCTTGATTAGGATAACCTAGTAAATGACAAGATTAACAATATCTAGACATTTCTAAGTAGGATATTTACCCCTTAGGACATTTGTGAAAAATAAAGCCTTAGGACTAATTGAACCAATATGAAGACTTGAAATTGGGTGGACAAGCTCTAGCCACTCATCTACATCTAAAACCTAACCCTAATTCATCTAATGGCAGCCACTATAGGTAGGTTAGCCTCCCTTCCTTTCATTTCATTCCATCTTGCCTCTTTTCCTTCACAAAGTGTTATTCCCCAAATTAGAGAGCTTCCCTCTTTGATTTGATCTCCAAATCCTTACATCCCTCCACCAAAACTTCCATCCAACCTTCTCATACTACCAAGGGAGGGTGCTAGCAAAGATTTGGAGCAAAGTGCAAGGAGGAGTGTCCTTTTTGGAAGATCTTCGTGTCGGAGCCATGTCCTTGGGAGTATCATTGGGATTCCACTCCCAATAAGTAAAACCAACCATCTAAATTGATTTTCTATGCATATTAGTTAGTTTTGAATCCATAGGATCCACCCCCATGCATGTACCCCATTTAGATTCAAATTTTAGGCCAATTGGAGCTCTCTTGAGGATTTTAGATATGTGTCTTGTGTCATACTTAATAGATCCTAAATTAGGACACCCTATGTGTATGTATGTATGATAATAGTTTAAATAGATATTTAAATTCAGTTTTAGAATGGTTAGAGAGTGGATTGATCTTAGTTAGGATGGTTAGAATGAGTTTCATTTGGATACCTATGTTGGTATCCAAGTATCTTGGCCTACATGTGTTTTTTTTGTCCAAAACAACTCAAATTCGTCATAATATTCATCCACGTTTTTATTAACCAAAGCAACTTAGAAATATCATAACTTTTAGCTTAGAACTCCGATTTATCTCCCGTTTTTTAAAAAGAACCGTATCGAAGTTAGCTTTCCAAATATATATTTTAATAAGCCAAAATCGTTCTGGAACTTTCTGTAAGTCTATTTGAGTGTCAGCTGTCCGAAAGACAAACGCGTTTCGGTGTTTTCGCGATTTCGGGAGCTTCCGGACACGAAAATGCGATCCGTTTGAAGTTTCGAAAAGCTAACACGAAGGGCTACAAAAAACTTTAATCCTAGAATTTAGTGAAGGCTCAATTGGTATAGTATTGGTTTTAAGTAGAAGAGTGACTATACGACATAGACATTTTGTGTAACCTATGAGCCTATGTAGTATGGATATTAAATGAATGTAGAGTATGTAATGCATGATATGTTAGATGAATGAAATGATATATATACGATATGTATCCTTTTTACATTAATGTATATATATGGTTGAATGCAAGCATGTAGGAATGCAATCAATGTAATGTTTGTAAGCAATGCATAAATGTATGAATGAAAGAATGATATACAATGTATGCATGAAAGTATATAATGAATGCTAGATACGAATGCCAGGTATACATGTAATGATAGACATGAATGCATAATGTAAACATAATGTAATGCAATATATAATGATAGCATGTATGGTAATGTAGAATATATGATGCAAGCATGTATATGTCCACTGTTTTTCCTTTTCCTTACATTTTTCTTTCCTTTTCCTTTCCATTTCAGTTTTTCCCCCTTATTTCCCTTTTCTATTTTTACATGTTATATACAATGTATATAATGTATAGACGCATGTAAGTATGTAATATGCATGAATGACATAAGTATATGCATGCAACTTAATGATATGTGAATGGATATAATATATGAACTGAAGTATGCATGTATATGGGATATGAATGAATGATATATATATGTGTTAAGGTAATGTAATGTATGTAATCACATATATCTTGAGTTAAATATATGAGTTTGTATGCATATATTATATGTATACATGTATGCAGGAATGAATGTAATATAATGTAGAGTATGCATATATGAATATAATGTATGCAAGTATATAATGTATTCAAATATGTATGTATGCATCTATGTATGTATGTATGTATAGGTGCATGAATGAATGCAAGTATGCATATATGATATTTATGTAGGCATGTATGCAATGTATGTATGTATACATGATATGTATGTATGTATGTATGCAATGTAAGTATGTATGTATGCATTTCTATAAACTGAGTTAACCTATAACCTTTTACACACATGCATTCATACACCCTTTGACACCATGTATCCCATGTCACATATACCTACCTATCGCTAAATCTGAGAACATTAACACATATCCTTTCACACACATGCCAAACACACACACACACACACACACACACACACACACACACACACTAATTTACTCTTTTACCTCTCCTTCTATATATATATATATATATATATATATATATATATATATATATATATATATATATATATATATATATATAGGAACCGGATCTGGACACCCGCCTGCGGAGCCCTGCCGAAGCCCCGCCCCCCCTGCACTATCGGATCGCGCGGGGCCCACGTGGGGCCCGCGCGATCCAACGGCTAAGGATCGCGGGGCTTCGGCGGGGCTCCGAAAACGGGGCTCCCGATCCGCTCCCATATATATATATATATATATATATATATATATATATATATATATATATATATATATATATATATATATATGTATAGATAGACACCATGTATCCCATGTCACATACACCTACCTATCACTAAACTTGAGAACATTAACACATATCCTTTCACACACAAGCCAAGCACACACACACACACACTCACTTACTCTTTTACCTCTCCTTATATATATATATATATATATATATATATATATATATGACTAAGTTTGTGTGCCTTGTTAGCTTATGGTTTAGTGTTATATATATATATATATATATATATATATATATATATATATATATATATATATATATATATATATATATATATATATGACCAAGTTTGTGTGCCTTGTTAGCTTATGGTTTAGTGTTATATATATATATATATATTATATAACTAAGTTTGTGTGCCTTGTTAGCTTATGGTTTAGTGTTGTGCTTGGTTTAGCAAGTGACTTAGGCTATGAGTTAGTAGCTATCTTGGATACTTGATTTGCATAGACTTAGTTTGTTTAGACCTAGAATTGACTAACCTAGACTATTTGACCATTGTTGACCCAATCCTAGCTAGTTTGACCACAGTTGACTAGAGTTGACCTAGTTTGACTTTATAATTGACCAGAGTTGACCAAGAGTTGACTTTGACCTAAATTGACTTAGACTCGTGTAGATTGCATTATAATTTCAATTACTATATAAATTGAACTCTTTATAACATGTGTTGCTCTAACTAGGACTCTGTGACTCCAGTTGGCCATCTTTTCATATCAGTTGTTCAGGATATCAGGCGAGTACATTCTCTGACCGTTTCATACTTGCTAGAACTTATATTCCTGCTCTAGATTACTTTACTTGATGCTGTCACGTTGGTAACACGGATTGGTATTATATGAATCTTTTCATGAGATGTTATCCCCCTCGGGAGCATCAGATACTTCATGTCATGTGTGTTTCACTTACATCATGTTTCTCCATGCTTCACTATTCATGTATACTCTTATGATTCATGTACTCTCATGTTCACAGAGCCCTCATGAATCAATTTCACGTGCTCTCATTTATGAGGCAGTGGAATCATGAATCTTAACATAACTTGTCTGGATCCTTGTGTATTGATTGGGGATGGGGAGTAGAAATAGTCATGTGAGTAATTCCAAAGTAGTGTAGTCATGAATCAACTCTGTAGTATAGCCATGAATCATTTCTAGCTGTTCACATGTCTATCTTGTACTTTGAATCACTAGTCACTGATAGTTCCTTATAGTAGATATTTACATTACAGTTATCTCTTTTACTTCATGTACATTCTTTCAGTTATTCATGTATCTTACTCTATTGCATGTTTATTATCTTCTGACATGATATGATCTGCGTGAGATGTATTGTGCTCATTCCTGTCCTGACTGGACTTGTTGAAAATATTACAGGTAACCTGGAGATTCACAGCTAGCCAAGAGGACCAGCAGAGCTTGGAGTAGGTTACTAGTTTACGGTTTAGTTTCTCTTTTAGAACTTGTTTTGCAATAAGTGGTGTCTTGAGATTGTTGAGATGTTGTTATTTTGGGAGTTTATTTAAGTTGTTGTTGTTTGAGTTTTATATAGTTGTTAGACTCCTGTGTTATCTTATCGTGCTTAGATTGTGATTGAGTATTATCGTATCTTATACTTATCTTCCATTCGGGGTTGAGGTTATGACAGACACATTATATAATTGCGTGAGTTGTTGATTAGATAGTGACCTAGAACCGCGTTCTACCGCCGACACTGCGGCATAGGCTGGACGTACCCACTTCTTGTGCCCCTACATTAGGTGCGGGTCATGACACGTTTTTAGTGGTGGCCCATGCAGGTCGAGATTCGTATTAGTGTGAAGTCATGGTAGTACAACGATTAGTTTTACTGCTGTACGCCTGCAGTAAGAGTTAAGGAATAGACTTTAGTTGAGAGAGTACTCAATCACATTTATGACTACTTGAGAAGATTCCTGGGATGACCCTTGAGAATCTCATTATAAACTATCTCAAAATTCGATTCCTACTGTTTTTGTCTACTTCCTTGTTCATCGTTGAATTTGATTCTTGGTATTCATTCACTACTAAAATCTGCTCCATTAGCGACGTAAATTTAGCGACGTTAGTATAACGTCGCTAAATTGTGCACATTAGCGACGTTTAATTAAAACATCGCTAATAGTCGCTACTAGCAACAAAAATAGCAACGTGACAACGACGTATATTAGTTACATGATCTAGTCGTCGCAAAACGTCGCTATGACGTCGATAATAGCGACTAATAAAGCGACGTTAGGATGAACGTCGCTAAATTCTAATTAAATTCCCCCCAACGATTCATTTCCCCCCATTTTACTCTCTCACTCTCTCTCCTCCCTCCATCCGGCGCTCTCACTCTCTCCGGCGACTCTCACTCTCTCCGGCGACTCTCCTCCCTCTCCGGTATGTGACACTCTCTCTCTCTCTATTTTGGTTGTTGGTGGTTGGGGGGTGCGGGTGGCTCGGGGGGAGGGGCAGGGGTGCGGGTGGTTGGGGGTGAGGAATGGTCCGATGGAGGGTGAAAGGCAGGGGGGATGCGGGTGGTTAGGGGTGAGTGGGGGGTGGCTGGGGGGTAGGGCAAGGGGGTGAGGGTGGCTGGGGGTGAGGGGGGGACTGGGGGGAGGGGAGGGTTAGGGTTTGGGTTAGGGGTGGGTGTGTGGAGGGGGAAAGGGGGGATGAGGGCGGCTGGGGGTGAGGAGGGGGGCTGGGGGAGGGAAGTGTTAGGGTTCGGGTTAGGGTTAGGAGTGGTTGGTTGGGGAGGGGAGCAGGGGGGTGAGGGGGGGCTGGGGAAGGGAGGGGGGCTGGGGAAGGGAGGGGGGCTGGGGGGAGGGAAGGGTTCGGGTTCGGGTTAGGGGTGGGGGTGAGGAGGGGGGGCTAGGGGGAGGGTTAGGGTTAGGGTTCGGGTTAGGGTTAGGGGTGGTTGGTGGGGGAGGAGAGCGGGGGGGGGGGGAGGGGTGAGGGGGGCTGGGGAGGGGAGGGGGGTTGGTGGGGGAGGGGTTAGAGATAGGGTTCGGGTTAGGGTTAGGGGTGGTGTAGGGGGAGGGGTGCGAGGGGCTTGGTCAGGGGCACCAATAGTGCCAAAAAATCTGATAATTTAGTAACAATTATTTGTTTTTCGACACCGAAAAATGTGATACTTCGATTCGAAAGCACCGATAGTGCCGATATTTGTAACAAGTAGTTTTGTTGGTTGGTTAATTGGTAACATGGTGATCAGGACATAGTCCCTGCAGCCATTCGATTGGCGAGGCAGAAACTATGTAGCCGTAGATAAAGTTGACTGTCCTCCGACCCTCATCCCTCGGCAATGATGATACGACAACCTATCACTATATCTTTTAGTAGTAGATGATGTCTTAGTATTACATTATGTGGGTTCATCTTGATTCTGTTATATCCTTCAGATACTAGATTCGATAAGAACATATACTACACCATATGTGAACGTAGATGATTCACACTAATGTATGCTAGAATGAATTTTGGGTTGTGTTCTGAGCCATCCGTTCTTACACTTAAAACAGATATGAATTAGTATTGTGTGTCAATCTTTGTTTTTATATTTTCGGCGAACCTGGGGATTGGATTTTGTATTTTGTATTTTGGATTCTGTATTTTGGCTCCAGCTCCATTTGCATTAATCTACGGTACGACATGGTGATCAGGACATAGTCCCTGCAGCCATTCGACTGGCGAGGCAGAAACTATGTAGCCGTAGATAAAGTTGACTGTCCTCCGACCCTCATCCCTCGGCAATGATGATACGACAACCTATCACTATATCTTTTAGTAGTAGATGATGTCTTAGTATTACATTATGTGGGTTCATCTTGATTCTGTTATATCCTTCAAATACTAGATTCGATAAGAACATATACTACACCATATATACAGAACATAGATGATTCACACTAATGTATGCTAGAATGAATTTTTGGTTGTGTTCTGAGCCATCCGTTCTCACACTTGGCAAAAAATCGAATATAACATTTTTATCTGCTTTCAGAAATGTACTCAAATGAGATGATGGTTCCTTTAGTTAGCTTGTTTATGTTACAATTATATTCTTTGTGAATATCGATCTTACCAGATGGCACCCATGACTCGAGCAGCGGCACGTCGTTTGAGAAAAACACTGAATGCTGAGGTGGCTCCTCCTACTGTTAAGGAGGAAGTGGCACTGGTAGCTAGTGAGACCGGGAGTTCTATTCATCCAGCACCTGTAGTGGACTGTATCTCTCTTGGCGCCGTCGATCCCACTTATTCGAAGTGGTTGCGTCATCGTATCACTGAGCGTTTGCGTGAGCTGCGTGGTTGCCATTAGTGTTGTATAGTTTTATGGATGTATTTTGTATTGGACTATTAGTACTTATTTTATATTGGACTATTTGTATTGGACTATCTACTAGTTTGTATTGGACTATTTGTATTGGACTATCTACTATTAGTACTTATTTGTATTGGACTACATATATGAATTAGTTCAGAGTAGCGGTATCGGTATCGTGGACTATTACTGTATAGAACTAGTTCAGAGTAGCGGTATCGGAATCACGGACTATTACTGTTGTTATTAGTTGTTATTTAATTACACTCTAAAGTTCTTACATGTCTATTGAATTACAGTCTGGCTCTTTTGATTTGGTTGGCACAATTATTTATGAGATACAACATCCACCTCCTCGACCGTATGTACTTAGTATTGACAGATGGATTAGTATCGGTCTATCGGTTTGGTATAGGCCGTATCGGATTGGTATTGGCCTTAGCGAATTGGTATGTGCCATATCCGATAGGTATCGGCCGTATCGGAAACGTATCGACCGTATATCGGATTGGTATTGGCCTTAGCGAAATGGTATAGGCCATATCCGATAGGTATCGACCGTATCGGATTAGTATGATGGAAAGTTTAGTAACAATTGTACTTGGATTTCTCTCTTCTCGAACTAGAATACCATTGCAAGAGAGTCACGAGAGAGTAAAAAATCTCCTAAATAATGATGTTTAATGGAGTGATTGGCCAGTTAAATCTCCTGCAATTGGTCATTCACTCTCGTAAACCTCAATAATATTAAAAAAAATATTATTTATGTTTACTGGAGTGATTGGCCAGTTAAATCTCCTGCAATTGGTCATTTACTTGAGTGATTTGCCAGTTAAAAAATATTATTTATGTTTAAAAATATATTATTAACTGGCCAATCACTCTCGTAAACATCAATATTTAGGAGATTTTTTACTCTCTCGTGACTCTCTTGCAAAGGTATTCTAGCTCGAGAAGCGAGAAATCCAAGTACAGTTGTTACTAAACCTTTCAATTCGCTAAGGCTGATACCAATTCGCTAAGGACGATACCAATCCGATACGGCCTATATGTAAGCCCCTAGATATTTTAGTTATTTTAAATAATGATTTTTAGTTACAAATAGAATTTATATCCTTAAAATAAATTATTATAATTATTAGGAATTTCTAGATTTTTTAAATAATTTTTTAATAGTTTTTAAAGCCTAAAATATCATTTTGCAATTTCCAAAATTTGTTTTGTAATTATTTTAAATGTTTTAAAGCAGTTTGCAATTATTCAATTTATTTTATAGTCGGTTTGCAAATTTATATTTGCAAACAGTTAAAGCGGTGGGTATTTTTGTTATTTCGAATAGGGGGGTTTCTGCAAAAATCTCGTGACCACCGCCCTCGTCTCCGTCTAATCCCCGACCGACCAGCCGAAACCCTAACCCTAATTCCTAAAAACCCGGCCAAAACCCTAATCTAAACCCAAACCCAGCCCTATAAATAGGTCCCCCTGACCATACTTCAATTCCCGACCGCCCTAGCCACCACCCAACGTTCGTCTTCTCCGACGAACCTTGTCGGAACCCTAGATCTAGGATTCCAGCCGCCCCAGCCGTCGCCATCACCTCCGACCACCGCTACCTTGTTCGCCTCGACGAGACGAACTCCACAGTATTTTTTTCAATGCCCCACGACGTCTCCTCCGCGTGCAGCAGCCTCGATCGCCGGACACGTACGTGTCAACTCGCCTCTCGTGTCGCTTTGTGTCTCGTATTTGCATCGTGGGACTTGCCTAAACACGAGGAGTCTACGGGTGTGCTCAGACACGACAAATTCGTGTCGTACGTATCGTGCTAGCCACGGACACAGGACTCGTGTCAAATTCACACTCGTGTCCCTAACTTTTCGGACACGAGTTTAATAATAAATGGGTTAACGGGTTTAGTTAATGATAATGTGTTTAAACCCGCGCAGTAACGGGTTTATATTATTGTGTTTACTGTTTAAAACGGGTTTGGGTTCGGGCCCAATGGGTTTTGGGCTGAGTTTATTTATATATATATGTATATATGTGTGTGTATATATATATTATATATTATACTGTTAAGTATATTTTATATATACTGCTTAAATATATATATATACTGTTTATATATATATATATATATATATATATATATATATATATATATATATATATATATATATATATATATATATATATATATATACTAAATTATATGTATATACTTCTAAGCATGTAAATATAATTTTGTGCTATATGTTATTATGTATAAATTTACAAGTTATTTTATTATTTAATTTTATTACTTGTATATTTCACTACATTAACATATATATTATTAAAATATTTTAATATTCATTTGCCTATATATTTTAAAATATGTATTTTTGTATTCCGATTTATTACGGCCATTTGAGTCCAGACCTAGCATGGGTTCTGTGGACTTAAATGAGCTTAAATACATTCAAGGTATGTATGAGTCATATCGGACTTGATTCATGGCTTTGGGTCCCGTATCTGGACTCCGGTTCAATTTCGTATACGTGGATAAAATATTAAATAATTAATTATTTATTTTCCAAAAATTGTAACTTGCTGTGTTTAAATTTTGTAATTTAATTGCTGAAAAAATCTGAAAAAAATTGTATTTAAATATTATGTTAACTTATCTAATTTAATACAATTTTCCAGGATTTAATTAGTACTTTTGACATTTTATAAAAATAGAAAAACAGAACTCATTTTCAGGGGTACTTATGTTTACTGATTTTTAATAAATATCTATGAGGGTTTATAAATTCCATAAACATTAGTATAAATTTCTATAATTAACAAAGATCATCTTGGTACTTTATTTTATGTATATTTGAGCTTTTTGCCTATCTTAATAATTGTTGGAACACAGAGTACAGTCTGATTTATTTATTGAATAATTACGACTTGCGATGTATTGTGTGATTTTGGTATATTTTAGTGTTGGACCTTACCTTACCATAGTATAAAGGCCCTAGAAAGTTAGTTTAGGTATTGTGTCACCCCACATTGGTCTCCTATGCTAAAGTAAGCACTTAGCAAGGTGTCCAATCAGAAAGTCGTGTCGCACCACTAGTATCCTAGTATTTAACTTAGTATAAAAACTAAGTTTATATATCCTTTTTACAGTGACGGGACACCAGGATATCTATATCTTCATATACATACCCTTGCTTTGCACAAGGCAAGTACCTCTACAAACTTTATTTACTGCATATAATGAATTGTGTAAAAATTATGTTAAATACGATACCTAAACAGCAAGTCATATCTCTCCATGTTTCACATGTTTTACACTGCTCTCAGTATCAACCATGTTTTATACTGTTCTCGTATCTCTCACATGTTTAGAATCTGGGTTATGGGGAAACTGATAGTTGAGTACGTGATCATGCCCCCTCTACCGTACTCGAGCAAAGTTTCATTTTATATGTTACCGCACCGTAGGCTTTTTCTCAAAGCTGTATTTGTGCGTATGTACATATATCGCCTTATCACTTGTACGGAAGTACATTTCATTTACATGTGCCCCCCGCACATTATACACCTATTGACGATCACGTACCTGCTCCAGTTTTAAATATTACATATACATCTGTCGCTATGACATATGTATCCTTGCCATGATAGATTGTGATATGCCATGATTCCTGTTTATTACATTTCATGTAAATATAATTTTGTGCTATATGTTATTATGTATAAATTTACAAATTATTTTATTATTTAATTTTATGACTTGTATATTTCACTACATTAACATATATATTATTAAAATATTTAATATTCATTTGTCTATATATTTTAAAATATGTATTTTTGTATTCTGATTTATTACGGCCATTTGAGTCCAGACCTAGCATTGGTTCTGTATACTTAAATGAGCCTAAATACATTCAAGGTATGTACGAGTCATATCGGACTTGATTCATGGCTTTGGGTCCCGTATCTGGACTCCGGTTCAATTTCGTATACGTGGATAAAATATTAAATAATTAATTATTTATTTTCCAGAAATTGTAACTTGCTGTATTTGAATTTTGTAATTTAATTGCTGTAAAAATCTAGAAAAATTGTATTTAAATATTATGTTAATTTAGCTAATTTAATACAATTTCTAGGATTTAATTAGTACTTTTGATATTTTATAAAAATAGGAAAACAGAACTCATTTTCAGGGTACTTATGTTTACTAATTTTTAATAAATATCTATGTGGGTTTATAAATTCCATAAAAATTAGTATAAATTTCTATAATTAACAAGGATCATCATGGTACTTTATTTTATGTATATTTGAGTTTTTTTACCTATCTTAATAATTGTTGGAACACAGAGTACAGTCTGATTTATTTATTGAATAATTACGACTTGCGATATATTGTGTGATTTTGGGATATTTTAGTGTTGGACCTTACCCTACCATAGTATAAAGGCCCTAGAAAGTTGGTTTAGGTATTGTGTCACCCCACATTGGTCTCATATGCTAAAGTCAGCACTTAGCAAGGTGTCCAGTCAAAAAGTCGTGTCGCACCGCTAGTGTCCTAGTATTTAGCTTAGTATAAAAACTAAGTTTATATATCATTTTTACAATGACGGGACACCAGGATATCTATATCTTCATATACATACCCTTGCTTTGCACAAGGCAAGTACCTCTACAAACTTTATTTACTGCATATAATGAATTGTGTAAAAATCATATTAAATACGATACCTAAACTGCAAGTCATATCTCTCCATGTTTCACATGTTTTACACTGCTCTCAGTATCAACCATGTTTTATACTATTCTCGTATCTCTCACATGTTTAGAATCTGGGTTGTGGGAAAACTGATAGTTGAGTACGTGATCATGCCCCCTCTACCGTACTCGAGCAAAGTTTCATTTTATATGTTACCGTGTCGTAGGCTTTTTCTCAAAGCTATATTTTTGCGTATGTACATCTATCGCCTTATCACTTGTACGGAAGTACATTTCATTTACATGTTCCCCCCGTACATTGTACACCTATTGACGATCACGTACCTGCTCCAATTTTAAATATTACATATACATCTGTCGCTATGACATATGTATCCTTGTCATGATAGATTGTGATATGCCATGATTCTTGTTTATTACATTTCTATTCATTTTATGCTTCGTATATTTAGTTTGTTAGAATCAGTACTTGCTCTCGTCTTGACAGGATAACGTTGTAGGTATACTTACCGAGGAGGAGTTGCTATGTGATTCCTATTATGGGGTTGCCATCGAGGATCAGACTATACCTTACGAAGATGTACCTGCGGGAAAACTCGTCTAGTTTATTTAGTTGCTCGAGACTTTTTGCGAGTAGTCATGTTTTAGACTATGTAATTTGATACTGGACCTGTATCCAGTTTTACGTCTTGGCTATGTATTTGGAACATATTTATATACTAGATGATTTTGTGTTTGGGATATTTCTGACTCAATATGACATATATAACTGTTAGCACACTTTGATCATATACTGTTTGTCTTTAGAATAGCTTACTACGCTTTATCTCAAGCGTAGGCTGGACATGACTCGGCCCGGTCCAACAATTTGGGTAGCGGATCGTGGCATATTTTTAGTGGTGGCCCATGCAGGTCTAGACCAAGATGTTTTGGTTACGTCATTGTACCAAGAATGCCTGCAATTAGGAACTTAAGATGACTAGATAACACTAGGAATAACATTTAGAACACCTAGAGGATTACTAGGATTGCAATATAGGAAACTCATCACAACATATGATCGTTACTTTAAATTAGACTTTCTTGTTTGTTTGTGATCGTTTACTTAAAAGATTTCTTATAAGTTCTTCTATTTATTAGATGGTGCTCACACGCTTGTCCCAGTATGCCACACCTAAAAATGGCACACTTCCTATCAAGCCGGTTGACCAGTTGACCGATGCACCTCCACCTCCACCTACCATACTCCCCCACTCCACAAATCCACCAACCCAGATGCCTCCACCACCTCCCACATCACAGTCCCAGCAGGACCCGATACTCCCACCACTACCTATTAGTATACCTACCCAGGCTTCCGTCACTCTCGACGGGAACCAACTGCTCACTCTGATCCAAGGGTTCCTAACGACCCATCAGGAGCAGACCACCTTACTCCGCCAGAGCATAGAGCATTCTGAGGAGCGTACCATGGTCCCACCACCGGTAGAGCCACGACCGGAAGCGGAGAATATCAAGGACTTCATGGGATTGAACCCCAGGGAGTTCATGGGGACTGAAGGCATCATAGTCGCAGATGACTGGCTAGACTCGGTAGAGAGGAAGCTCCTCGGAGATAGGTTGCCAGGTGACCTTCAGGTCGAGGCAGCGGGATTTCTACAGACAGACTTAGCAGGAGTTTGGTTCAGGAATGAGCCACTATTCGCGAGAGGGAGAGCCACATGGGATCAGTTCAAGATCCAGTTCAAGAAGAAATTCTTCTCGACCACCGCTAGAGTAGCCATGGGACTACAATTCCAGAACATCCAGCAGGGGAACCGTTCTGTTGACGAGTACACAGAGGAGTTTAGTCATTTGAGTCGTTTCGCTCCTAGCCTGGTTGCAGACCCAGAGGAGATGACGCATAGATTTTGTCATGGCCTAGTCCCAGACATTGGCATCCTCCTAGTGGCAAACGGGACGACCGACTACTACCAGAGCTTAGAGTTATCCCGGAGCATAGAGGAGCATCTTCTGTCTTGCAAGAGGCCGGCTTCCGTACACCACGAGGGACCTTCCAAGCGCCAAGCTTTCCAGCCGAGAGCGCCGGCACCGCACCAGCAGACATACCGTCCTCCCGCACCACATCATCCAACCCCACCAGTTAGAGCTCCAGGACCACAGCAGCAGAGGGGAGCTGTATGTGTATTCTGTAGGAGGCCAGGGCATGATTACTCCATCTGCAGGAAGAGGTTGAGGCAGTGCTTAGCTTGTCGGTCTACCACCCACCAGCTTCGGGATTGCCCAGTAGCGAGGGTACCAGGTACTGGACCACCATCTAGAGGACCGCCGATCCCGACTTAGCAGCAAAGGTTCGGGCAACATCTACAACATCAGAAGGGACCCCAGGGGAAGGTTTATAGTCTAGCTCTTGAGGCAAAGCCGGAGCAGGTTTCGGAGCCAGTTTATTTGGCCGACGTTATCACAGGTCATATTTATTTGCATACTTTTCTAGCTCTCTGCTTGTTTGATTCTGGTGCATCGCATAGCTTTCTGTCATTAGAGTTTTTGCAAAAACATCACTTAGTAGCTATACCTACCGAGGAGATGAGTAGAGTAACAATGACAGGAGGCGGACCAGTACCCATTAGGGCTATCTATAGATGCTCTATTACTATAGCTGGGAGAGAGTTTGGAGGACGATTCTTTGTGATGCCACTTCCCGGATATGACATCATATTGGGAATGGATTGGCTTAGCTATGCTCACGCAGCTATAGACTGTCATGAGGGTAGTATTCTGTTCAGTCCCCCAGGCATGACACCATTCAGTGTAAGTAGGACAAGGCCGGAGATCAGCCTAGAGCCGAACTGTTGTGCGACAGTTGGGGAGTTAGCACCACCACACCCTATCATTAGGGAGTTTATGAATGTATTCCCAGAGGATCTTCCAGGACTTCCGCCTGACAGAGATATGGAGTTTACTATAGATTTAGTACCGGGTTCATCACCAGTATCCCGGGCTTTGCTATAGAGTGAACCCCAAGGAGGCCGTAGAGATGAAGGAGCAGATCGATGACCTATTGAAAAGGGTTTCATTCGATCTAGTGGGAAACGCCAGTGCTCTTTATGCCGAAGAAGGATGGTACAGTCCGGTTGTGTATTGACTACCGGGCATTGAATACCATCACCATTAAGAACAAATATCCTCTGCCTCGGATAGATGATTTGTTCGACCAGTTGAGTGGGGCGAAGGTATTTTCTAGGATAGATTTGAGATCCGGTTACCACCAGGTGAAATACAGGGCTGAAGACATCTAGAAGACTGCATTCAACACGAAGTATGGGCAGTACGAGTTTTTGGTGATGCCATTTGGTCTCACAAATGTGCCAGCTGTCTTTATGAACTTGATGAACAAGACATTTCACTAGTATCTGGATAAGTTCGTCGTGGTGATTATCGACGACATCCTGATATGCTTGAAGACGCCAGAAGAGCACGCAGAACACTTGCGGACAGTTTTGGGAATTCTGAGGAAGGAGAGGTTGTATGCCAAATTATCAAAGTGTGAGTTCTTTTTAGACCGAGTGGAGTTTCTCGGTCATGTGGTCACTGGAGAGGGGATCTCAGTGGATCCTAGGAAGATTACTGTCGTCGAGACATGGAAGGCTCCGACATCGGTTTCAGAGATCAGGAGCTTCTTGGGATTACCAGGCTATTATAGGAAGTTTGTCCAGGACTTTGCTAGGATAGCTGAACCCATGACAAAGCTGACGCGGAAGGACGCAGAGTATATTTGGTCAGAGAACTGCCAGGCTGCATTTGAGAAGCTGAAGAGGAGGCTGACGACCGCTCCAGTTCTGACATTACCTTCAGGATCCGGAGGTTTCACCATTTACAGCGATGCTTCGGGAAAGGGGCTAGGATGTGTCCTACAGCAGCATAGAAAAGTGATTGCTTACGCATCTAGGAAATTAAGGACTCATGAACGGAACTATCCTACCCACGACCAAGAGTTAGCTGCGGTGATCGTTGCACTCAAGTTGTGGAAATACTATTTATACGGAGAGCGAGTGGAAATCTTTATTGACCACAAGAGCTTGAAGTATGTGTTCACGCAGAAGGAGCTGAACATGAGGCAAAAAAGATGGTTAGAGTTGATGAAGGACTTCGACATCGATTTGCAGTATCACCCCGGGAAGCCAAATGTAGTGGCGGATGCGCTGAGCAGGCATCCGATGGCATGGTATCTGATGATAGATCGACATTTGCAAGAAGATCTGGAAAAGCTCGGTATTGAGATGATTCGGCCAGGATCCGTGATACAGATGATGGCGTTAGACATTCAGTCAGGTTTGATAGAGCAGATCAAGGAGACTCAGTCTACAGATGAGAGCCTCCGCAGACTCCGAGTCCAGGCTTTAGCTAGATTGCTTGATGACTTCACCGTAGCAGAGGATGGATCCTTGAGGCACGACAGCCGGTTATGCGTGCCGAAGGGAGAGCTGATAGAGGCGGTCTTGCAGGAGGCACACCGATCGCGATATTCTATTCACCCCGGTGCCAACAAGATGTACCATGACTTGCGAGAATATATTTGGTGGCACTGGATGAAGAGAGATGTATCATGCTTCATTTCGAGATGCCTTGTTTGCCAGCAGGTCAAGGCGGAGCGTCAGAGGCCAGCTGGTCTATTGCAGCCATTACCCATTTTCGAGTGGAAGTGGAAACATATTACGATGGACTTTGTCTCAGGACTTCCTCGTTCCCAAGGAGGGAAGGATGCCATATTGGTCATCGTTGACAGGCTGACGAAGTGTGCTCACTTCATACCCTTCAAGGTGGGGCTCTCCACCGAGAAGTTGGCAGAGGTATAGATGCAGCAGATAGTTTGCCTGCACGGAGTACCGGTGAGCATCGTATCGGACCGGGACAGCATATTCACCTTCCATTACTGGAGGAGCTTGCATGAGGAGTTGGGCAGTCGGCTCAAGTTCAGTACAGCGTACCACCCACAGACCGATGGACAGTCCGAAAGGATGATTCAGACGCTCGAGGACATGTTGAGGACTTGTGTGCTGGACTTTGGAGGATCATGGGAGAGCCATCTTCACTTGGTAGAGTTTTTATACAATAACAACTACCAAGCCAGCATCGGTATGTCTCCATTCAAGGCACTATATGGACGACGATGCCGTACACCGCTCTTTTGGGATGATGTTGGGGATAGAGTCATGCTTGGGCCAGAGATGATCACTGAGGCAGCACAAAAGGTTAGGATGATCAGAGACAGACTCAGAGTTGCTCAGGACATGCAGAAATACTGGGCCGATGCTAGTCGCAGATCGATGGAGTTTGTCGACGGAGATATAGTGTTAGTGAAGATATCACCTACCAGAGGGACGATCCGATTCGGACGATGCGGCAAGTTGAGCCCTAGATACATTGGACCGTTCGAGATACTCGACAGGATCGGAGAGGTAGCTTACAAGGTTACACTTCCACTCAACCTAGCAGGAGTTCACGATGTCTTTCATGTGTCTCAGCTGAGGAGATACGTTCCAGACCCCAGCTATGTGCTAGATCATTCAGAGTTGGAGATCGGACCGAGTCTTGCAGTTGCCGAACAGCCAGTGGAGATATTGGACCGGAAGGAGAAGAGGCTGAGGAACAAAGTCATACCCTTGGTTCGAGTAGCTTGGAACCGTCACACTCCGGGGGAATCTACTTGGAAGAGGGAGTCGGACATGAGGGAGAGATATCCTTACTTGTTTGACCCACCAGCCGCGAGGGAACCATCTGTTCCCGCTTGATACCTTAGAGGTTAGTCTTAAAACACAGCCTTCGTCATTGTTTTAATTACTTGCTATGTTTGTAGAGTCTTCTATCCTTGTGAATTTCGATGATGAAATTTTTCAAGGAGGGAAGATTTGTAAGCCCCTAGATATTTTAATTATTTTAAATAAGGATTTTTAGTTACAAATAGCATTTATATCCTTAAAATAAATTGTTATAATTATTAAGAATTTTCTAGAATTTTTAAATAATTTTTTAATAGTTTTTAAAGACTAAAATATTATTTTGCAATTTCCAAATTTTGTTTTGTAATTATTTTAAATGTTTTAAAGCAGTTTGTAATTATTCAAATTATTTTATAGTCGGTATGCAAATTTATATTTGCAAACAGTTAAGGCGGTGGGTATTATTGCCATTTCGAATAGGGGGTTTCTGCAAAAATCTCGTGACCACTGCTTTCGTCTTCGTCTAATTCCTGACCGACCAGCCGAAACCCTAACCCTAATTCCTAAAAACCCGACCAAAACCCTAATGTAAACCCAAACCCAGCCCTATAAATAGGCCCCCAGTCGAAACCCTAACCCTACTTCAATTCCCGACCGCCCTAGCCACCACCATACGTTCGTCTTCTCCGACGAACCTTGCCGGAACCCTAGATCTAGGATTCTAGCCGCCCTAGCCGTCGCCATCACCTCTACCACCGCTATCTTGTTCGCCTCGACGAGACGAACTCTGCAATATTTTTTTCGACGCCCCACGACGTCTCCTCCGCCGTGCAGCAGCCTCGATCGTCGGACACGTACATGTCAACTCGCCTCTCGTGTCGCTTTGTGTCTCGTATTTGCGTCACGGGACTTGCCTAAACACGAGGAGTACACGGGTGTGCTCAGACACGGCAAATTTGTGTCGTACGTGTCATGTTAGCCACGGACACAAGACTCGTGTCAAATTCACACTCGTGTCCCTAACTGTCCGGACACGAGTTTAATAATAAATGGATTAATGGGTTTAGTTAATGATAACGGGTTTAAACCCGCACAGTAACGGGTTTATATTATTGGGTTTACTGTTTAAAATGGGTTTGGGTTCGGGCCCAATGGGCTTTGGGCTGTTTATTTATATATATGTATATATGTATATATGTATATATGTATATATGTGTGTATATATATATTATATATTATACTGTTAAGTATACTTTATATATATTGTTTATATATATATATATGCTATTTATATATATTTTTATATATATTTCCTTATATATATGTTTATATATATATTTTCTTATATATATATATATATATATATATATATATATATATATATATATATATATGCATTTATTTATATACTAAATTATATGTAGATACTTCTAAGCATGTAAATATAATTTTGTGCTATATGTTATTATGTATAAATTTACAAGTTATTTTATTATTTAATTTTATGACTTGTATATTTCACTACATTAACATATATATTATTAAAATATTTTAATATTTTAATATTCATTTGTCTATATATTTTAAAATATGTATTTTTGTATTCTAATTTATTACGGTCATTTGAGTCCAGTCCTAGCATGGGTTCTGTGGACTTAAATGAGCCTAAATATATTCAAGACCTGTACGAGTCATATCGGACTTGATTCATGGCTTTGGGTCCCGTATCTGGATTCCGGTTCAATTTCGTATACGTGGATAAAATATTAAATAATTAATTATTTATTTTTCAGAAATTGTAACTTGCTGTATTTGAATTTTTATATGTAATTTAGTTGCTGTAAAAATTAGGAAATAATTGTATTTATATACTATGTTAATTAACTAATTTAATATAGTTTTTCCAGGATTTAGTTAATATTTTGACATTTTATAAAAATTAGAAAACAAAACTTATTTTCAGGGTACTTATGTTTACTAATTTTTAATAAATATCTATGAGGGTTTATAAATTCCAAAAAAATTAGTATAAATTTCTATAATTAACAAGGATCATCGTGGTACTTTATTTTATGTATATTTGTGCTTTGTGCCTATCTTTATAATTGTTGGAACACAGAGTACAGTCTGATTTATTTATTGAATAATTATGACTTGCGATGTATTGTGTGATTTTGGGATATTTTAGTGTTGGACCTTACCCTACCATAGTATAAGGCCCTAGAAAGTTGGTTTAGGTATTGTGTCACCCCACATTGGTCTCTTATGCTAAAGTCAACACTTAGGAAGGTGTCCAGTCAGAAAGTCGTGTCGCATCACTAGTGTCCTAGTATTTAGCTTAGTATAAAAACTAAGTTTATATATCCTTTTTACAGTGACGGGACACCAGGATATCTATAGCTTCATATACATACCGTTGCTTTGCACAATGCAAGTACCTCTACAAACTTTATTTACTGCATATAATAAATTGTGTAAAAACCATGTTAAATACGATACCTAAACTGCAAGTCATATCTCTCCATGTTTTACATGCTTTATACTGCTCTCAGTATCCACCATGTTTTATACTGTTTTCGTATCTCTCACATGTTTAGAATCTGGGTTATGGGGAAACTGATAGTTGAGTACGTGATCATGCCCCCTCTACCGTACTCGAGCAAAGTTTCATTTTATATGTTACCGCGTTGTAGGCTTTTTCTCAAAGCTGTATTTGTGCATATGTACATCTATCACCTTATCACTTGTACGGAAGTATATTTCATTTACATGTGCCTCCCGTATATTGTACTATTGACGATCACGTACCTGCTCCAGTTTTAAATATTACGTATACATCTGTCGCTATGACATATGTATCCTTGCCATGATAGATTGTGATATGCCATGATTCATGTTTATTACATTTCTGTTTATTTCATGCTTCATATATTTAGTTTGTTAGAATCAGTACTTGCTCCCATCCTGATAGGATAACGTTGTAGGTATACTTACCGAGGAGGAGTTGTTATGTGATTCATATTATGGGGTTGCCATGGAGGATCAGACTATACCTTACGAGGATGTACCTACGGGAAAACTCGTCTACTTTGTTTAGTTGCTCGGGACTTTTTAAGAGTAGTCATATTTTAGACTATGTATTTTGATACTGGACCTGTATCCAGTTTTACGTCTTGGCTATGTATTTGGAACATATTTATATACTAGATGATTTTGTGTTTGGGATATTTCTGACTCAATATGACATATAGAACTGTTAGCACACTTTGATCATATATTGTTTATCTTTAGAACAGCTTACTACGCTTTATCTCAAGCGTAGGCTGGACATGACTCAGCCCGGCCCAACAATTTAGGTAGCGGATCGTGACACTATATCAAACCGATAGACCAACACTAATCCATCGGTCGATACTAAGTACATCCGGCCTATACTAGCGGTTCCACCAGTTACTGCACGGTGGACCCCGGAGTACCCCCGAACTCAGTTACATCCGGTTACTGGTGAGTACATGATTATATACTAATTTTTTTTAGTTCGCTTAAGATTGGATGTAGGTTTGTACGTGATAGGTACAAATTTCGTATTTATGGACTGGATTAAGATTCTTCTTGTGTTCCCGAATCTAAACTGTTTCTAAAGTGTGTTTTTATGGATAATTCAATACTCGAGACTGTGAAAAATTAAATCGTCAAACGAAGCTGAGTTGAATTTTGTATATACGTGCTCTTATTGATATTTAATGGTTTTACCAGATGACACCTAAGACCCGAGGATCTCGCTTGAGGGAGGCACAGATGGCTGCTCCAGAGGGCAGTTCTACCGAGAGAGCTGCTCCAGAAGTGATTTCTAAAGCTGAGAGAGCTGTGAAAGAGGAGGTGGCACCAGAGGGCAGTTCCACCGGGAGTTCCAGTCATCCATCTCCTCTGGATATTGATCTGGCTGCCGTAGATCCTACTTATGCACGCTGGCTGAGGGAGTTCTATCTGCCCCAGCATATACGACAGTAGATACATATATTGACTGGATTTGTTTCCAGAAGACTTATTTCTGACAACCGATATTTGATGGATATTTGTTTTGATGGATATATCTCCTCTGGATATTGTGATGGATATTTGTTTTGATGGATATATCTCCTTTGGGTATTGTGATGGATATTTGTTTTTTGGTGTGTGATGTATATTGGTTTGTGTGATGTGTGATGTATATTGTGATGTATATTAGTTTGTGTGATGTGTGATGCATATTGTGATGTTCCGAGAGGCTTGAGGAGACGACCAATTATTTTTTGTCTATTCTGGATTGTATTGTGCGTGCCGGTGTTGAGTGTTCCATCGAAGGGGTCGACGAACCCAGGGATTAGATTCTGTATTTTGGATTGGATTGAATTTTGTATTTTGGATGGTACATTTGCATTCTGGATTCTGTTATTTTTGTTTTTTTAAATTAGCGACGTTTTTAGCGACGTTTATATTCGTCGCTAACAGTTAGCGACGTTTTTATACGTCGCTGAAAACGTCGCTAAATTGTTGACATGGTAAACAATCTGATGCCACCACATCGTCGTAAAAACATCGCTAATGTGTGGCTAATCGGCGACCACAAGAAAACGTCGTAAATAACGTCGCTATTTAGCGACGTTATGTCCGTCGCTAACTTACGTCGCCATAGCGACGTTTTGCGACATTTTCTCGATTAGCGACACTTTTTCCGTCGTTTCCAAAACGTCGCTAAAAACGTCGCTAACTTAAGTTAGCGACGTTTTGGCCGAGATTAGCGACGTTTATAAACGTCGCTAATCTAACAAATTTTTGTAGTGATTATTGACTTGATTTTCTACCAAGATAACGTTATGGGCTAGGTTGCCTCAGTCATGGAGTCTAGAGTCTTCTACAGCCATATTAGCTGGTTTAGCGATGAGATAGAGTCTAATTTTGGATGTATTTTTCGGGTGTGGGAATTTAAAGTTTTTGCAGCCAAGCTAGCGGCAATGCAAAAATTTTAAATACCATGATCCTAGAGGTATGTACCTTAGTTGCGGACTCTATGGATTATCGTTGTTGTACTTACTAGCGTAACGAGGATTCTGGTAACATGGTTCTGAATAGACGGGTATGATTATCAGATTGCAGAATAGATACCATATAGATGGTGCCCTAGTATGGAGTAGGATATCAGCATGGATGTTGTTTAAGTTATGGATTAGATAGAGGGAGCTAGGCCACCTGTAGCGTAGCACCATGCCCCGCACCATCAAAAGGATATACCCCAGAGGGCCAGGACTTTTGTACTGACGGTTGTGGAGACCGACGCTACGAGTAACAAGTTAGCAGGTCTGTCCTTCCTGTCCTTCTTTTCTATCTTGTTGTGTGATTCCATTAGTACCTGTCAGGATGTGTTGTGCTATGATAGATAGTATAGTGACCTGTTCGAGACTATGATATCACGACCAGTAGGAATCATGTTTTGCATGCTTTAGATAGAATTTTCTCGACCTTGATTGCTGGGGGTTTGACCTAGAAGGAGTACGACGATTTGGATAGACCATATGATTATCATATTGTATCTTGGGAGGATTTTTGAACATATCATCTCTACCTTTCGTTTCAGTCTTTTTCAAAAAAAAATTGTTTTGTTTCATCATCACTTAACTTAGGAGTAGAGATAACTTCAGATAACTAGTCTAATTCTTTGTAGAACTTCATTAGTTATAACTCTTTCATAGTATAATGGTTTGATAACTTGTATTAGGACTTATTCTTAGGTATGGTAGTCTAGTTGACATTAGACTAGTGATCCTTATATTTAAATCTCTGTTGATTTTGACTATCAATTTCATATAGGATGTTAGTCTGCTCAGGAGGTAGTGACCCCTCCAGCTCACCAGAAGGATAGTAGGATATATTGATGGTTAGAACAGTGATATTTCGTATGTGTACTTTAGAAACAACAAGGATATTCAAGGTCGATTTGTTTTGTGGACTTGAATAATTTTAGGTTATTGATTCTCGAAATATTTTACTTAAGATTGTGATGCTAAATATAGGAATTTAGAAATGGAGAAGAGAATGTAACTATGAAGCAATGATGATACCAAAATTGAATAAGATGTTGGTAAGAGGACAGAGTGAACACACGAATTTTGGGTTATAGGGAAATTTAAAGATTTTGTGGAGGTTCTAAAATTTAAGAAGAATAATATTCGAAGGTGTACATGAAGGAAATACGAAGGTCGATTTTATAATAAATAATAAGTTCCTGCATGACATAGTAGTATTAGCTTCGAATAAATTTGAGGACAGTGATTTGAACAAGTTGGAGGATTTCATAGACTTTGATCTAGAGATTTTGGATCCAAGTTAGGACAAGGTGTAGAAATTTAAATTTTTGGGATGATTAAGTGGATAAGGGAGAGTAAGATCAGAAAGAAGGAATAAGAGTTTTAACAAGAGCATGATTCATGAGAAATGCCTTGGGAAGTTAGGCCCTGCTTCTAGGAGGGAGTTTTAGTCACCAGACCTAATTTGAGGTGAGTTTTCGACCTAGACTTTAGCATGTCTTTTGTGATATTTTGTTACACCCCTTGCTTGTATGTTTTGATACCTTGTGAATGTCTTGTGCTGTAGTATGGCTAGTATAGCAAGATGGGACCTCAGACTGATATTGTCTGCCATGACCCTGTATGTTATTCTTTCAAATTGCATGATTTAGATGAGCTTCTAAGACCATGATTGTTGGGGACGAGACTCGAGAAGAAGTACGACCATCTTAATTTCGAGGATGAAATTCTTCTAAGGAGGGTAGACTTGTAACACCCACTTTTTTAAAATGAGGATAATTTTGAACTTTTATAATTTTGATTAATCAATAATAAGATTTAACTCATGTTATGATTTTTAGTGATTTTTAATTAATTTAAAACTATTTAAATATTAAAATGTGATTTTGATGGTTAACTAGTGTAACCCTAGAATTGCTAAGCCTAGGACTAACCATGACCAAGGGAGCCTAGTCATGTGATTAGAATGTCATATTAATACTTTTTAGCCTAAGGATATTTTGGTCATTTTAACAATTTTGTGAAATTGTAAATTGTATTAATTAAATATGTGCTAATTATTTAGTTGAGACTTGACCTATAATTTTAGCCTAATCTTGATTAGCCTTGAGCTTAGAATCTTGATTAGGATAACCGAGTAAATGACAAGATTAATAATATCTAGATATTTCTAAGTAGGATATTTACCCCTTAGGATATTTGTGAAAAAGAAAGCCTTAGGACTAATTGAACCAATAGGAAGACTTGAAATTGGGTGGACAAGCCCTAGCCATTCATCTACATCTAAAACCTAACCCTAATTCATCTAATGGCAGCCACTATAGGTAGGTTAGCCTCCCTTCCTTTCATTTCATTCCATCTTGCCTCTTTTCCTTCACAAAGTGTTCTTCCCCAAATTAGAGAGCTTTCCTCTTTGATTTGATCTCCAAATCCTTACATCCCTCCACCAAAACTTCTATCCAACCTTCTCATACTACCAAGGGAGAGGGCTAGCAAAGATTTGGAGCAAAGTGCAAGGAGGAGTGTCCTTTTTGGAAGATCTTCGTGTCGGAGCCGTGTCCTTGGGAGTATTATTGGGATTCCACTCCCAATATGTAAAACCAACCCTCTAAATTGATTTCCTATACATATTAGTTTATTTTGAATCCATAGGATCCACCCCATGCGTGTACCCCATTTAGATTCAAATTTGAGGCGATTTGGAGCTCTCTTGAGGATTTTAGATATGTGTCTTGTGTCCTACTTGATAGATCCCAAATTAGGACACCCCATATGTATGTATGTATGATAATAGTTTATAAAGATATTTAAATTCAGTTTTGGAATGGTTAGAGAGTGGATTGATCATAGTTAGGATGGTTAGAATGAGTTTAATTTGGATACCTATGTTGGTATCCAAGTATCTTGGCCTACATGTGTTTTTTTTGTCCAAAATAACTCAAATTCGTCATAATTTTTATCCACGTTTTTATTAACCAAAGTAACTTAGAAATATCATAACTTTTAGCTTAGAACTCCGATTTATCTCCCATTTTTCTAAAAGAACCGTATCGAAGTTAACTTTCCAAATATATATATTTTAATAAGCCAAAATCGTTCTGGAACTTTCTGTAAATCTATTTGAGTGTCAGTTGTTCGAAAGACAAACGTGTTTCGGTGTTTTCGCGATTCCGGGAGTTTTCGGACACGAAAATGTGATCCGTTTGAAATTTCAGAAAGCTAACCCGAAGGGCTACGAAATACTTTAATCCTAGATTAGTGAAGGCCCAATTGGTATAGTAGTAGTTTTAAGTAGAAGAGTGACTATACGACATAGGCATTTTGTGTAACCTATGAGCCTTAGTATGGATATTAAATGAATGTAGAGTATGTAATACATGATATGTTAGATGAATGTAATGATATATATATGATATGCATCATCTTTACATTAATGTGTATATATGGTTGAATGCAAGCATGTAGGAATGCAATCAATATAATGTATGTAAGCAATGCATAAATGCATGAATGAAAGAATGATATACAATGTTTGCATAAAAGCATATAATGAATGCTAGATAGGAATGCAAGGTATACATTTAATGATAGATATGAATGCATAATGTATACATAATGTAATACAATATATAATGATAGCATGTATGATAATGTAGAATATATGATGCAAGCATGTATATGTCCACTGTTTTTTTTTCCTTACATTTTTCCTTTCCTTCCCTTTCCATTTCAGTTTTTCCCCCTTTTTTCCCTCTTCTATTTTTACATGTTGTATACAATGTATATAATGTATAGATGCATGTAAGTATATAATATGAATGAATGACATGTATGTAATGAAAATAAGTATATGCATGTAACTTAATGATATGTGAATGGATATAATGCAAGAACTGAAGTATGCATGTATAGTGGATATGAATGAATGATATATATGTGTTAAGGTAATGTAATGTATGGAATCACATATATTTTGAGTTAAATATATGAGTTTGTATGCATATATTATATGTATGCATGTATGCATGAATGAATGTAATATAATGTAGAGTATGCATATATGAATATAATGTATGCAAGTATATAATGTATTCAAATATGTATGTATGCATCTATGTATGTATGTATGTATGTATAGGTGCATGAATGAATACAAGTATGCATATATGATATGTATGTAGGCATGTATGCAATGTATGTATGTATACATGATATGTATGTATGCATGTATGCAATGTAAGTATGTATGTATGCATTTCTATAAACTGAGTTAACCTATAACCTTTTACACGCATGCATTCATACACCCTTTGACACCATGTATCCCATGTCACATACACCTACCTATCACTAAATCTGAGAACATTAACACATATTCTTTCACACACATGCCACACACACACACACACACACACTTACTTACTTACTCTTTTACCTCTCCTTCTATATATATATATATATATATATATATATATATATATATATATATATATATATATATATATATATATATATATATATATAGCTTTCCTATGTATATCTATGTATATGAATATGTGAATGTGAATAATATATATATATATATTATATGACTAAGTTTGTGTGCCTTGTTAGCTTATGGTTTAGTGTTGTGCTTGGTTTAGCAAGTGACTTAGGCTATGAGTTAGTAGCTATCTTGGATACTTGATTTGCATAGACATAGTTTGTTTAGACCTAGAATTGTCTAACCTAGACTAGTTGACCATTGTTGACCCAATCCTAGCTAGTTTGACCACAGTTGACTAGAGTTGACCTAGTTTGACTTTATAGTTGACCAGAGTTGACCAAGAGTTGACTTTGACCTAGATTGACTTAAACTCATGTAGATTACATTATAATTTCAATTACTATATAAATTGAACTCTTTATAACATGTGTTGCTCAAACTAGGACTCTGTGACTCCAGTTGGCCATCTTTTCATATCAGTTGTTCAGGATATCAGGCGAGTACATTCTTTGATCGTTTCATACTTGCTAGAACTTATATTCCTGCTCTAGATTACTTTACTTGATGCTGCCACGTTGGTAACACGGATTGGTACTATATGGATCTTTTCATGAGATGTTATCTCCCTCGGGAGCATCAGATACTTCATGTCATGTGTGTTTCACTTACATCATGTATCTCCATGCTTCACTATTTATGTATACTCTTGTGATTCATGTACTCTCATGTTCACAGAGCCCTCATGAATCAATTTCACGTGCTCTCATTTATGAGGCAGTGGAATCATGAATCTTAACATAACTTGTCTGGATTCTTATGTATTGATTGGGAATGGGGGCATAGAAATAGTCATGTGAATAATTCCAAAGTAGTGTAGTCATGAATCAACTCTGTAGTATAGCCATGAATTATTTTCAGCTGTTCACATATCTATCTTGTACTCTGAATCACTAGTCACTGATAGTTCCTTACTTATAGTAGATATTTCTATTACATTATCTATTTTACTTCATGTACATTCTTTCAGTTATTCATATATCTTACTCTATTACATGTTTATTATCTTCTGACATGATATAAACTGCGTGAGATATATTGTGCTCGTTCCTGCCCTGACTGGACCTGTTGAAAATATTACAGGTAACCTGGAGATTCACAGCAAGCCTAGAGGACCAGTAGAGCTTGGAGTAGATTACTAGTTTATGGTTTAGTTTCTCTTTTAGAACATATTTTGCAATAAGTGGTGTCTTGAGATTGTTGAGATGTTATTTTGGGAGTTTATTTAAGTTATTGTTTGAGTTTTATATAGTTGTTAGACTCTTGTGTTATCTTATCGTGCTTAGATTGTGATTGAGTATTATCGTATCTTATACTTGTCCTCCATTCGGGGTTGAGGTTGTGACAGGTACATTATATAATTGTATGAGTTGTTGATTAGATAGTGACCTAGAACAGCGTTCTACCGCCGACACTACGGCGTAGGCTGGACGTACCCACTTCTCGTGCTCCTACACTGGGTGTGGGTCGTGACAGGACGTACTGGTGGTAATGGCAGTACTTGGGATGGTCCATATTTCCTACTTTATTAGTACGCCTGGGTGTCGAGATGGACAGTTTGCCACTCTTCGTAAGCATCTTGAAGAGCTCCAGTATATCCTCGTTATTGAAGGATTAAGTCTCCCTCGGCCTCTGCGTTTCCTCGAACTTGGGGTTCACGGATGCTGAACCTTTGGAGATGTTGACGATCGTGGCCTGCTTGCCTTTTTCGTCTTTGGGGTTGCTGCTGGACGAGCGTCTCCCCTTGTCTTCAGGCGCAGAAAAGTGTAGCCCCAGAAGCCGCGCGTCTTGGGCTTTCCTCTGTACGGCGTCCGCCTTTGTAATGAAAGGCGACCACTCCGTATAGGGAGCACTGTGCCAAAATTTGATTACGGGTAGCATGTTCCTGCGGCATGAGTCCATAAGCATGGGCTTAGGCATGCCAAGCGGTAATCTGAGGACTGCCTGGCAGAAGCGCTCGATGTATGCGCGGGCAGGCTCCTTCTCCCTTTGGACAATTTTCATGAGGGTCGACATCGTCATGTCGATCCCTCCTTCGTAGAATCCGTCCATGAATAGAGTCTTCAGGTCTTCAAATGACGAGATACAATCGTCCGGAAGACTGCAGAACCATACATAAGCTACCCCCTACAGGGCTCCTATGAATATGTTGGATAGGAGGGCGTCATCCTTTGGCAGGTGCCTAGTTACCGAGGCAAAGTACCTCAAGTACCGTCGAGGAGACCCCTACCCTTCGTACGGTATAAGCATTTGTGGATTGTATTTGGAAGGGTAGACGACGTTGTCCTACTCGGCAAGGTATGGCTGCCGGATACCCATCTTTCGGAGTGCTGCTTGCTTCTTCTTGGCATCATGACGAGCATATAGCTCCTTGATAGCCTGCTGTATCTCGGTCGGCATTGCAGAACCTGTAGACGATGGAGTAGAAGAGGAGGGTCCTGCCTGGTGGGTGGCAGGCAGCCTGCTGGATCTGTCATTGGTTAGCGGATCAAGCGCAGGTATAGGGGCAGCGGGGGCTATATTGCCCTGGAGGTCGATTAAGATCGAGGACAGAGTCTTCATGGTGTCCGTCAGTGAATCTGACTTTGCCTCGAGGGCTTCGATACGTCTGAGAGCTTCATTGTTGTCTTCCTCGTTGCCATCAGCCATGAACACGGACCAAGTGTGAGGATGAGTCGAGGGAGCCGTGGATCCTTCACTCTCTGGCTCAGACGCCTGAGCCTCGCCGTCTTGAGGATACACCGTAAGATTGTGATCTTCCTCGGACTCATTACGGTTGCTACCCCCAGTCTGGTGACTGGATGTGCCGATGGAGGCATCCGTGTCATATTCCTCCTCCTCATATCGGAACACAGGGTTGTCGTACATGGTAGGAGGCTGGCTACCCCCAGTATTTGGCATCGCACCCAATGCAGATCTGGAATGAGTTCCTTGGAACATACCTGCATCGGGTACCTTAGCTTTGCTGCTCTCCGGCCTCCTCTTCGGTTTAGCGACCGCCACAGAAGGATTCTGGAGGGGGGCTTCTTGAAAGCTCTGGAACCCTGCGCCACATAGCACGTGATGATATGGGGTTCGTCTTCTCTTTGGCTCACCGACCCCTGTTGAGCCTCTGGCGTAGAATCGACGTGGAGTGAAGTCTCTGAAAGACCGAACGCCGGCTCGATGATGGCACGGCCGTCTGCTGGCAGCAGTTGATGGTAATTTGGGTACAAGAGTGCCTTGATTTAGGCACGCCCTGCGCCACAAATTCTTCTTCCGCTTGGGAGAGGGTCGGATCTTCCGCCATGGCACCCCATTGTACGTACAGGGAAGCTGCACGCAAGTACGGTCAAAGCGGGTCTGGCGGGGAAGCCTTCGGTCGCTTCTGCGGGACCGCTGCTCACGTGGCTCACTCTCTGTATGACATACCCCCTAGTTTGGCACTCGTACATGAGTACTCAGGCGGAAGAAGGGTTCGACTAGTCGAGGCGTCGGAGTGCGAGAGCCAGTCTTGTATAGCCTTTCGTCGGCCGCACGTGTAACTGTCAACACGGGCCTCTGGTCTGCCATAGGTGTCATGCGCTTATTGCACGAAGCATGAACCACCTGGGATCTCTTCTTACTATCCCCGGCGGATGAGTAGTATTCAGAGTCCGCCGAAGGCTCGCCTGAAGGGAAAGCAATTTTGTCGATGACAGATATTCTTACCGACAATGCTCTTGTCGTGAGGGGTTGGACCGGTGTGCGCTTCCTTTGGTGTCGTGCCTTCGTCAGATAAACCATAGAACCACCATCTTCTTCTCCATGCTTTCCCAGGACGGGAATCGGGCGAGGGGATAAGGCTATAGCAGCCGAAATCTTCTTCGTGGCTTCGACATTGAGGGGGTCCTGAGACGCAGTTCCCGCCATCGTGCTGCTAGCTGCAGCCGCCTTAAGCCTCCAGACACGTCGAGTCTTCTTCGGTTGTACGAACCGCTTCAAAGTTTTTAACTTTTCATCAGAGAGGAGATCTTCAAAAGCTTGCTGGTCGAAGCGTACGACCAGCATGTCTTGGGAAGATCTCAGTAAGTTGTCATCAGATTGCGTCACCGCCTTCTCGTCGGAGGAGAAGGTAGTCCCCAGCAGAGTCGCCATTTTGTTCGACATAACAAAAGGCTGAATGAACTTTTTTTTTATTGAATGTATAAGGTATCTGTGTACAAAGAAGGAAGTCCTAAACAGGATATTCTAAGTATAGGGAGAAGAGATTTCTGGAAAAGTGTGAAGGTGGAGATCGAGTACTGCAGCGGTTCCTTTACTCCGTTGACGATCTGACGACGAATCAACCTTGCTCTGGCTCTCTGGCGACTTTGATGGAACTCTGGGGTCACCGATCAAGAGGCTGTCTGGAGGAGAAGATCCCTTGGAGGTGGTTGTTCTTCTGTTGGTTGGTTCATGGATTGTTCCTTCTTAGATGAAGGTTCTCCCCCTTTTAAGTTGAAGGAGAACTCCTTTTATTTAAAGAGAACCGAGCACATATGCGATGTGCATTAGGGTTCCTGAGATATGAAGCTGTGTTTCGGAGAAATGATAAGTCAACGATGAAGCTGTATTTCGGAGCAATAGAATCACTGTGTTGTAGGCGACGAGTAGGCTTGTGCTTCAGGTTGGCGAGGTTACTGTGCCTTTGGAGCGACAGAATAACTTGCATTGGTTGCAGTGGGAGTTCCCAAGTCTCTTATAGAGAAGTGACTTAAGCTTCTGGATCAGAGCAGATGACTGTGTCATAGTGTGAACATATCACCATGCTGCACCTCATGTGGACGCATGTAAGTAGCTGCGCCTCTGAACTTTGAAGGCGTTGGCTTTGGAGGAAAGGGTATAACACCCTTGTATGTCTGGGGTCGGCACAGGCAGGTAGCTGCACCTCTGGAGTGAAGATATTGGTTTTTGAATCAAAGGAAAGGGCGGGGCCTGCCACCATCTTGCTTCTGAGGTTGGCGCAAGTGAGTAGCTGCGCCTCTGGCTTGAAGGCTTTGGCTTCTGAAGTAAAGAGCGATAAATATCCGCTCTTTAAGGACTTTCCTCTTAATTTCCACCATAATATGGGAAATTCCAAGGATCTAAGACTGATACTCATCGTGTTGGGTCTTAGGTTCACCCCATTAATGCAGAAATTCTGACCGTCGGCCATGTAGGATGCACTCTGGGCCATTATCGGTCCTATAAAAGGGGAAGTTCTCCTCTGAAGAGTCGTAATCTTCTTTTTGGCATCCTTTACTACCATGCGAGATCCAAACTTAACTTTGAGCGGCGATCGGCCTTGTATAAGTTGGCTGCTGGTTGAGGCTTTTTTCGTTCATAGGAGCTATGTTCTTATAGAAGAACTCTGTGTAGAAGGAGCCATCGCTGCCCTTAAGGAGCATGTAAATGTCCTCCTTAGGGAGTTCAACTCTGGGCGACGTTTGAGGGATCTAGGAAATCCAAGCCACGGGTTCGAGATTGGTTTCTCACCCGATGAATAGTCGGCCGTGCTCTCCCTTGATCATTGGAACAGTGGGGCTTCATCGTGCTGTGGTTCTGGGTCTTCCACTGCTTCAGTATATATTGGAGCTCTAGTTTCTCTTGGTGACAAGAGGGTTGGCTCTGATGATGCTGTGAATCAGTGGAGAGAAGACTTTGATGGAGGTTGTATATCTCTCTTCTGGTCCTTCTGTCCATGACGATCACACTATGAAAGCTGCCCGTCGAAGTCGAACCTTCTTTTATATTCATAGGAATTTCTATTCTCACTTATGTAACAAAGAACTTGTAGTCGATCCCTGTAAATGAGATTCAGGAAACTTCTTTCTTATGTACTTGTGATAAGTCTGTGTAATAGACCCTTGTAGCCACGATTAATAAGAAGAGTTTTTTCTGAATTTTATCCTGAGAATGTCTTCATCCTTGGCTGGCCTGCGTATCTGACTACCTCGCCTTTGTGATGTTAGGTTGGTAGTGAGGACACTAACCTATGCCATATATCATCTGGACCATTGTAAGAAAGGGGTGGGTGACCAGAGCGCCCTTCTGCGCCTTGTATCAGCTGTGATTTTGTATGCTTCTACAGTTGGCACCAGGATGCATAGAGTACTAAAAACAGTGCGCTTCCTGAAGAACCTTCTCCCGAAGCCCTCCACTAGACACGCATAATATAGTACCATGCCTCAACGACCCATCCTCGACGATAGAAAAATCATCTAGCAACCCTGCCTTGACCTGCTCTCTGATGCTCCTCAGAGTCACATCATGAAACTGCACTGACTTGACCATGTACTGAATCTGTAAATCCTACATCTGCATCTACATTCCAGGAACTACTACTTTGATACCCAAACTATCCAGATCCGCCAATAATTGATGATCTACCGTCAAATACATAGCTACAGTTATCATACATAGCTACAGGATACATGCTCAAGGCATCGGCAACTACGTTGGCCTTTCCTAGATGATACTGCAAAGAGATATCAAAGTCCTTTATCACCTCTAGCTACCGCCTCTACTTCATGTTCAACTCTTTCTGAGTGAACACGTACTTCAAGCTCTTGTGATCTGTGAAGACCTCTACACGCTCTCCGTATAGGTAATGCTTTCACAGCTTCAGAGCAAAGATAACATCTATCAACTCCAGATCATGGGTCAGATAGTTCTTCTCATGAGGACGCAATTGCCTGGATGCATAAGCAATCACCTTCCCGTGCTGCTGAAGAACACAACCCAAGCCTTTCCTAGATGCATCACTATAGATAATGAAACCATATGTCCTCGATGGAAATGTCAAGATAGAAGTTGTGGTCAACCCTCTTCTTCAACTAATCAATGGCGGCCTGACACTCCTTGGTCCATAAACTCTACGTCCTTTCTGGTGAGTTGGGTCATCGGCTCTGCAAACCGGGGAAAGTCTTAAACGAACTTTCGGTAGTAGCCTGCCAGACACAAAAATCTTCGAATCTCTGCAACTGTGCTTGGTGTGGACCAAGGCTCAACTGCTGAAATCTTCTACGGGTCTACCGAGATCCCTTTCTCAGTCATAACATGACCCAATAACTCTACCTGCTTCAGGAAGAACTCGCACCTCGACAGCTTTTCGTACAACTGCTCCTTCCTGAGAGTCTCTAGCATAATATTCAGATGCTCCTCTAGCATCTTCGAGTAGAACAAAATATCATCAATGAATACCACTACGAACTTGTCAAGATATTGATGGAATATCTTATTCATCAAGTTCATGAACACCATTGGGGAATTAGTCAGCACAAACGTCATCATGGTGAACTCATACTGACCATATCGAGTCCAAAAAGCAGTCTTCGGAATGTCTTCCTTCTTCACCTTCAGCTGATGGTACCCGACCTCAGGTTTATCGTCGAAAATAACTTTGCACCGCTCAACTAATCAAATAAGTCATCAATCCTCGACAATGAGTATTTATTCTTGATAATGAGGTTGTTCATAGCCCTTTAATCAATGCACATGCGTACCAATGCATCCTTCTTCGGTACAAACAAAATAGGAGTGCCATTGTCCTGCAGCTCATCTACCTGCTGCTTCAACTCTGCCAACTTATTATTGTTGATCCTATAAATATGCTGCGAAATAGGCTTCACGCCCGGCGTCAAGTCTATAGAGAACTCAACATTCCTGTCTGGTGGCATCTCCCGGCAACTCCTCAGAGGAAAACATCCAAAAACTCTGCTACCATTGGATGCGAAAACTCCTTCCGTTCTACCATAGCTCCACAGAAGTAGCCATCCTTCTGCTCACCTGCACTTCTGGCGAACTCGAACTCTAGCTCTCTAGGCGGACTGAACAAAACTTTGCCTCCTCTACAATCTATGCTAGCATGGTGGCTACTCAACCAATCCATATTGAGTACAATATCATAGCTCGAAAGTGGCTTTACGAGTAGACACGCACTCAAATCCTGACCTCCCAAAGAAACTCTCCACCGCTTGCAAACATCACTGACCAAGATAATGCCTCCCCCGATCATGATCTTGCAAGTCCTACCCAATGGTTCAGCAACAATATGATGTCTAAGAGCAAAAGAGACATATACAAAGCTATGTGTAGCACCAGAGTCGAATAATGCTAAAGCAGGAAAGGAATAGAGAAGAATAGAACCTACGATGACCTCTCCAATGGGCTCGACCTCTTCGACCGTCAGAGCGAACGCTCTGTCCTGTGATACAACCCTCTAATGCTGGTGTAGGGCAAAATGCTGCTACTGAGTCGAAAGCGGCGGTCCCGTCGACTGAACGGTAGGTGTTACTGGTGCTCTCGTAGGAGGTGCTCTAGCTGGACCTCCCTGAGTTGAATGGGCCAGACAATCCTTCAGCTGATGGCCAAGGCGATCCACCGAAAAGATATATGCCCAACCTCTTCATGCAGACCTCTCTGGTGTGTCTTGGCTTCCCATAGAACGTATACTGGATGGCCTGCCTCTGCACCTGCTGGGGATATGCATGAGCTGGTGCATGGTGCTGCTGATGCTGATGCTGATGCTGATGCTAGTGCTGATGAAACGGCCTCGGCTTGATGTGAAGATGCTTGGTCGGTCCCGCACCGGTACCAACACCCATGGCATTACTGCTCCTCTTGGGCTTGAGGCCCAAGTCCTCCTCCGCTATCTGGGCAACCATAAGAATGACCTCAAAAGTCATCGTACGACGCCCAGACGTGCGCGATCTGACCTCGTGGTGCAGGCCCCTCCTGAACTTCCTAGGCCCGATCCCCTCGCTCATGAACCATACTCTTCATGAATCAGCTCAAGCGGGAAAACTCAACATCATACTCATCGACCGACAAGTTCCCCTAAACCAATCCCAGAAACTAGCTCTCCAAGGCACAATTATTGTATAGGAATTTACCATGAAGATGATATATGTTAAAATTTTACTGTGTAGCAGATGAAGCCAAATTTTGAAGCACAGTAGTCAGAACAAGCATGACCTACAAAGATTAACAACATAAGTAACCATGAAACCTTACTTACAAATATTAGCTAACATCAAATACTTATTTGGAACAAATTATTTGGTTCTGGAATAAAGGGAGACAAGTGAGGAATAAAGGTACAACCTAAAAGTCGAGAAGAAGCCTACGTGGATCTTCGACTACATCCTTGTTACGACGTAGGAAGAGCAGCCTCTCTTCTATCGATCCTGTGATCATAGGTCTGTGCAACATACATCATTGGCCTTGGGACAATGCTCCCGTCAACAACCATTGGACGGGAAATGATTGAATGCATGTCTAAGATGGCAGACTGCAAAAGCAACATAAATAATACCAGATCAACTAAAAATATGCCCGATTACCAAATTATGTATTAATACAATTCAAACTTGACCCAATGTTTAACACAACCAATAAAAGTTCAAATTAATATATGACAACAGAAAAATAAAAATAAAATAACCATATTGTATATAATGCTAAAGAGTATAACATCAAAAAATATAGATTTATCAATTTAATTTGAGCAATTCATCACTACTAGTTAGATAAATAGTGCCAAATTCTAATTTAACAATCCAATTGTCTTACTACAATATGCTTTCTTTCTTTTCTTATACAGGTTTATCTAAGTGAATTTTATCATTTCTCTCAAAAGTAATGTTGCAGTTGTAGGTGTAGCTCTAGCAAATCATGACATGAGAGAGGGTTCGACACTTTTATGTTTATGGACTATTTGCCATTTTCCATAAATGTTTAAGAAGTGTATTGACGGAGTGGTGCATTAAAATTTTAAATACTTTTTGTGGGCTAGTATTCTAAAAGTTGTATAAAGCAACAATCAATAGTTAAAGTTGTCAACCAGTTATTAACTGAATTTTAAGGTGGTAGCATAATTGCAATTAAACATACGTGTATTCCGATTAATAAGTAACCATTTCTAGACCGAGCAAATTGAAATGGCTTAATATGGCTTCTGTTAAGCAAGTTGAAGTTCATATACCATAACAATGGGCAAGTTCTCCGAGCTCCGGGGGAATGTGGCCTTGTTGGTAGTTGGCTCTTAGATACCCTTTACAAACACAACAATGTATCTATGTAAGCCCATTTCCCAATTTTTTTATTTTATTTAGTTCTAAATATTTTTCAAGTTAGAAAATATATTTTTATTTGAAATCGTATAGAGGATATTTTTGAAGGAATTTGTTAAACTATTTTTTTATATGATTTATTTTAATAAAAGATATAGCTTTAAATTTATTAATTCTTATTATTAATTATCTTTAAGTTTTAGATTATAAAATCTATTTAAAGTATTAGATATTATTTTTGGATTGAGATTTAATCAATCTTTTTCATTTAAAATCTCCCTGTCCTCCTCACCACAACTTCGACACCACTCCACGCCATTCCCCAACGCCTAGCCGCAACCTGGTCGTCACAACTACCTCAGCCACAGGACTATCCTCATCCCCATCGACACCTCCTCCTCTTTCCCTGCCTACATACACCGCCGCCACCCTTAGCATCAGCAACGCCACCACCATACATCACCATCATCACATGCGCCAGCCACCACTATGACCTCGCTGTCGACCCTCATCCTGTCCACATGACCTCCACCGCCAGCCTAGACTCGAGCCGAGCCCCCAGGTTCGGCCCCGACCTCACTGTACTAGTGGTGTTACCCACCACGCTAGCCCAGACCGCATTTGGAATACGCGACCGCTCAACGCTATCGTTCCCTCACGACTATTGATCCACCGGAGTCCCTCTCCATGAATGCGTCGAGCAGCGCCTGGCCGCATGACCAGTACCGCCTCGCACCTTCCCCGGATCTCTCTATGCCTACACCGCATCTTGACCCCGTGCCGATGTCAGCGCACGGAATCCGCTGCCGTGTTTTGCCTTGAGCACCACCGCTGGTGAGCTCGAGTGTCCAACACGACCAGCGAGAACCGCCCTGTCTCAGCTGCGTCTCTAGGGGTCTCCGCCGGAGTCGACACCTCGCGCAGAGATGGCCGGTCGTGTATCGACGTATCCACTCACCGGAGCCTCTGGTGAGGATCTTCCTTTCCTCCTTCTTCTTCTTCATCTCTCTCTCGGTCTCTCTCAATCATCGCTCTCTCTATCGTCCTCTCCTTTCCTCTTTTTCTCTCTCTCCAGTAATGGAAGCAGCGAGTTTGGGGAAAAGGGTGAGGGATTATTTAGTAGAGGAAATTTCATCACTCCAATTTAGCATATTTATAAAAAAAGAGGATAAGTTTTCAATATTTATAGAAAAAGTGATGTGGCGCCATCTGGTTTTTATTTGATGGTTACGTGAGAAAGTTAGATTTTATCATCTTAAATAAATTTAACTCTTTATATACAATTTTATCTTTTTAAAAAAAAATCTTAGATATTTATTTAAACTTAATATTAGAAAAAATATGTTTAAAAAATAATTCAAAATCTTAAATATTTTTTCTCAAATCTTAGATATAACTTATAATCGTAATAATTTTATCAAACAATTTTTAAAATATCTCTAGAGGTAAGTTCTTGGATATGTTTTCAAACATAAAATATTATATTTGGTGATAAAAAAATAACTCATAATTTATAAGATATGAATATAAAAATATATTATAAGTTATCAGATGAAAATATAAAATTATTCATAATTTATTAAAATATTTTATAATTAAGTATCAAATATAATCTTTTATGCTTTATTTTCATATCTTTATTTTCTATCTTTGAAAATTATGTCAATTTAAGCTAAATTTAAAATAAATGGTCAAACCCATAGAAAGAGATCAATTTTTTTTATAGAATTAATTCAGTAGGAAACAAATTATTTAGGATTTCAACGCCCAAGATATTTTTTTCTAATATTATATTTGAAAGAATATCTAAGAACTTATCTTTATTTTAAATTTTATTTGAAAAAACTATGTACGATCTCAAATTATATCTAAGATTTGAGAAAACAATATTTAAGATTTTAAATTATTAATTTTAACTTATCTTTAAGATATTTTTCTTTAAGATTTTAATTTGAGAAACAATATTTAAGATTTTAAATTATTAATTTTAACTTATCTTTAAGATATTTTTCTAATATTAGATTTAAGTGATTTTTTCTAACATATTTTTTAAATATTAGATTTAAACGAATATCTAAGATTTGGAAACAAATTAAAAATAAATTGTATATAAGAATTTAAATTTATTTACGGACGAATAAATATCTAAGATTTAAAAATTGTTCTAATATTAAATTTAAATAAATATCTAACATTTAAAAATTGTTTTAAATATTTTTTCTAGAGATATTTTAAAAATTGTTTGACAAAATTATTACGATTTCAAGTTATATCTAAGATTTGAGAAAAAAATATTTAAGATTTTGAATTATTTTTTAAACATATTTTTTTCTAATATTAAGTTTAAATAAATATCTAAGATTTTAAAAAAAAGATAAAATTGTATATAAAGAGTTAAATTTATTTAAGATGATAAGTTCTAACTTTCTCACGTAACCATCAAACAGGAAGAAGAAAAAAAAAAAGATTGGGCGCCATCTTAGATGGCGCCACACTCTAAAAAAAAAAAAAATAATTTGGGCGCCATCTAAGATGGCGCCACATCACTTTTCCTATAAATATTAAAAACTTCTCCTCTTTTATATAAATATGCTAAATTTTATCACTCTATATGAAATTTCCTCTATTTAGTATTTAGTTTATTTTTAGTTGTTATTTAGTTATTGTATTTTGTATCACATAGAGGTATTATTATTATATTAACCTAGTAATACTATTTTTTTATAAATGCTATTTTAATAAAAAAAATTAAGTAATTTCCTAGAATTATATATATATATATATATATATATATATATATATATATATATATATATATATATATATATATATATATATAAAATTGGGTTTGGACCTACATGTAATGGGGTTGGAAGCCCTAATATTAGTATGCTTGTGGTATTTTAGTTACGGCTTTTAGCCTGAAAATTTATGTTTGACAAAAATTAAGGTTCTAGCCCTAACTTGATTTTTGGATTTTAAAAAGTATTCATATAAAAATTATTTTTGCTAGTAAAGTATAGTTTCAAGTCTCATATGGAGGTTATAAATAATTTCTATATATTTTCTTAATAGGAGGATGGGTTTGATTTATAAATATTTTTCTAAAGGGCTTATTATTTTATAATATAAGATACAGATATTTCTTATATATATATATATATATATATATATATATATATATATATATATATATATATATATATATATATATATATATATATATAGTAATTATGTATATAATTCTAAAAAAAAGATAGTTTTAAAATATTATAAGTATTTTTTGATATATATATTTTCTTATTAAGGATTCTTTTTTACAAAAATTAATTTTTTTCGACTATCGAAACTGTGACTAGTCATACGTTCCTATTTCTTATCGTTCTGACTCCTTCATATTGACCCTAGGCTAATCGGACTATCCCAGACCCAATGGCACGGTCTATTCCATTATTAGAGGTCGTCTTGCATACTTATGACATCCGGGACTATTCTGTGCCAATATGATCTAGTCACAACAATTGCAACTTAAATTGAGGCAAGTACACTATTGTTTTATGTGATTCTTACATTATAATGCTATCTTTTATTGTGTTTCATTGAGTATACAGATTGTGACATGATTGTGAAACGATAGGCTTGATTGTATCATTGCTCATTTATTGACTGTTTAGTGAGTCGGGAGGTAAAATGCCAGTAGATATGTGAACAAACCCCAATAAATGTTTGCTGAATGATAACTAAGTCATACAACTCACGTATGGGTTAGCCGTACCAAAACTGAATGATAGCCATCTATGATGTGCCATATTAGCCAGTTGTTCACATGTCGAAAGGTATTTCAAATGCACAATGTCTGTTAGTCTTTAATATTCATGACTCAACTGTTTTGTTTATACTTATTCCTGCTAGTGATTTCTTGTACATGTTTATCGTTTCCAGTTCATACAAATGTTTCCTTATTTTCTAATGCATCTTTAATGTCTAGCTTATTTTTTTATTGAGTACATAAATGCAATAGGGTTGTACTTTGCTCCTTTCCTGACTGGATCGTTGTAGGTGACTTGGCATGCTTCCTACTTTTACGCTATGGACTATACAGGGGAGATATAGACCTTGGAGACCAACCTTAGATTCTAAATAGATTAGACACTTATTGTATTTATTTATTTAGCAGGTTATTGTATTATTGGATTTGTAAATAAAAATTATTGTGAATGAGAAATTAGATATGTTTTGTTGTATTTGAGATTGATATTAAGACCTAGACAGCGTACAACTGTCGATATTGCGGTGTAGGCTGGACTTGGCTACGTACTTGTATCCTGAAAAGTGGGTACGGGTCGTGACAAGTTTTTTTGTTGGCCCATACAGGTCTGTTTTCGTAAAATTTGTGCGAACTCGTGATAGTACCTAAGTTAATCGTACTATTTCGAGCCTACGACTAGGAAATGCTTATTCACAATTAGAATTGATTTGATTTTTAGGAGGATGACTAGCAATATGAACCCCTCATTCAATTTGACTGTTAGATAGTTAAGGTTGCTAAGTATGCCATATGATTTAGCCAAGGATTCATTGAATTCTAAACCCTACTAGATGACTTTCATAGAAGGATACACTATTCTATTTTAATACGATGGTATGACCATAGGTGGGTAGACTATTCGCCTAGACTTCCTAGGATTCAATTCATAATCTTGATCATTTGTGCATTTTTATTTTCTGCTTTCTCTAATCATCGTTATATCGTAAGTTCGTATTGCTTATTTATTTTTCCTTTGGACATAAGGAATTATTTTTCGAAATAATTTTTGATTCAATTATCCATATATTCCAAGTCATCTTCATTCACTTTAGATATGTTTTGTTGTATTTGAGATTGGTAATAAGACCTAGATAGCGTGCTACCACCGATGTTGCGGCGTAGACTGGACTTGGCTACGTACTTGTCCTGAAAAGTGGGTGTGGGTCGTGATAATCTAAAATGCAAACAAAAACACAATAAATTAATCAAAATGGTTCTTCTGAAGGATAGGCAACTTACAATGCTCTCAGCTCGGTGCAGTTCTTGATCTCTGCAGGAATCGACCCATGCAAGCTATTTTGATTCAATGCCTTTCCAAAATAAAAAATAAAAAATCACACATAGAACTCGAAATAGCAAATGAAATAAAGAAGTAAGTTAAGGGCGATGTCATTAGTCTTTGGTGCCTGTGGAGCTTGTCGATGCTTGAGGAGATGATGCCTCCTAGCTGCAATAAGGCATGTTTCTGTATTATAGAGATCAACACTAATTAATAAATGTCAATTTTAGGACAATCTTAATTTGTTGCTGGGACACCATACTGTTAGATGGACATTGCACCTATTTTGGTGTCTTAATAAGCTTAGTTTGGAGTGTCCCCGTTGTACTAATCAATAAATAAGCTGTAAGTACATAAGTGACTTATTAAACTTGTCAACCTCCAAGCGAAATAAGGATTGCTAAAATGTATGTCAAACATGCCACAACTGAATAAAAACAATTGGAAACAAAAAGGAACATACTAGTGTCGTCATACAACTTGAGAATTTAAGGACGGAATATGGCGCCAAAACCCTCAACTATAATCTCCAAAAGTGAGAACAATAAAAAGAACAAAGGTCCATAGGCTACATAACTAAAAATGCAAGCAAGTGTACATGGCACAGTAGCTTTCCAATTGATTTACAGAATAATTCAAGAATACAAATAAAACAATGAAAGATGTGGATATCGGGGGGGGGGGGGGGGGGGGGGTTACAGGAGGGTGGGGGTGGAATCTCAGGAATACAAACATAACAAAGTTGTTGGCAACTTCTTCCACCCAAAGAAAAAAAAATCTCCTTGTTGTAGGTTCTAGCATCACTACAGGCCAGTCATCTTAGGGCTATGACCATCAACTAAATGACTAATGTGATTCAAGGAAAAAATGACTAGAGGATCAACTAAGCAAGATATATCACTAAATTCTCCATATAAGCAACATATTTATCACTAGCCAGTTTGAATTTGAAATCATAAGATTAAAAGAACAAAAATATTTACTAGTAAACCAAGTAATGCGTACAAAAGTTATGCCAATGATACCTATTGCCAACTAATTAAACCAGTAAAAGAAAAACATTAATATGAGCAAATTGGTCAGTATTGAAGTTTGAACTCAGGGAGATATAGTAATCACTACTGTGAGAACATTATGGTTATAAATATAAAATTTTAACAACACCATCATCCTCCAGAATAGGAAAAAAATCTCCTTGTAGTAAGTTCCAGCATCACTACATGCCAATCATCTTAGGGCTATGACCATCAACTAAATGACTCATGTAGTTCAAGAAGAAAATGACTATAGGAACAAGTAAGCAAGATATAACACTAAATTCTCTAGATAAGCAACATATTTATCACTAGCCACTTTGAATTTGAAATCATACCATTAAAAGATAAACAAAAATATTTACTAGTAAACCAAGTAATGCGTGCAAAAGTTATATCAATGATACCTATTGCCAACTAAACCAGTAAAAAAACATTAATATGAGTAAATTGTTCATTGTTGAATTTTGAACCCATAAAGAGAGAATACTCACTGTTGTCGAGAACATTATGGTTATAAATGTAAAATTTTAACAACACCATCATCCTCCAGAACAAAAAAGGGCATAAAATTTTTATCTACCACTATATTATGGAGAAAAGAAAGAATTTGTATTACTCAATTTCACCTAAAACATAAAAGCATAAGGAATTTTTTAGCTTTGTAGCCATAGAGATATAATAGTCACTATTGTAACAAATATTCAGGTTATAAAGATGAAATAATTTTGACAGCGCCATCATAAGCCATACAAGAATGAGCATATTTTTTTATCCATCATACTACATGAAGGGAAAAAAAATGAACGATTCCATATATTATCCAATATCAACTAGAACTTAAAATCATATGCAAAGTATATGGGCATCAAAATCAACCAGTAAAAGTATGAGTTCCCCCGTACTGTAAAAAACTAGACATATTCATGGCCCGAGGAATTCATCCTTAAAAAAATGAAAATTGTTGACCTCGCCATACTATAGAAGGTAAATCTAAGAAAGTGAATATTTTTTTTTCATAAGACCAAAAACTAAGTCAGCAAAATAAAAGAAAATAAACCACAATCAAATGCTACTAGTAACCCTAAGTTAAATAACCGAAAACTTCAAAAATTAGTACAATGTTTATGTAATGAATATTATTAAACGGGGTATATGGAGCATATCAAAAAGTATAGTAGGTGCTTCTACAATGTTATATGGCAAGAAAATAGTTTTTTGGATTTTGATATCCTTTTAATATATAGTAGGCCAGGTGATAGAATATGACAACGGAAGAAATCAAATATCAAAAGGCTTGATGTCCTTATACTGAAATAGAATAAGTATTATAAAGTATTACCCACAATCCCACTTCTATGTTATTCTTTATCCTTCACACAACTAGCAAGATCCATTCAACTACCAATTAAGCACGCTACTTTATACAACTCGAAGCCAAAACCCACTATCAACCACTACATCAGTAAGCTAATTCGACAAAAACAAAAGTTGCAAGTTTTTTGTAGTATTTAGACATATCCAACCGCAAGTTTCGACGTAAGCGCAGAACCACGATCTTAACGAAAGCTCAGACAGTGGATGCACATGAACACCATAGGTTCCCCAAAAGAAGAAGCTTATTTGCTTATGTAAAATGCAAATTCTTGAATCATCAATCTTTAACTGCTATAAATGGACACAAGTCATGCAAACATCAAATTAAAAATCAGAAAATAAAAAACACACAACCCCTAGTTTTTTTCTCCATAATGTAGATACTTCTTTGCCTAAATATCAACACCAATGTGTTGCTCTTAGAACCTATTCATGTTCATCAATATTGTTTCAGTGAACGTCCCTGATTCTTGTACTAAGTGTATGAAAATAAATCACAAAATTTTAAACACAACATATCCCCAATCCCACAAGCATTATAAATTGACAACAAAATTCCCCCAAAAGATAGAAAACCCCTAATTAGAAATTGTTGGGAAAGAAACGCGGAAACCTTTCCCCAAACCGGAGAGTACCTGCGAGAGGACCGAGCAATACAACGCACGAACCCAAAAACAACCACACAAAACAATCCACGCAGACACAGAGAATTTTTGACGTGGAAAACCCTTGCGGAAAAAACCACGGGACGATCGGAGTCTAATCCTGAGAAGCCTCCACTAATGGAATAGAAGAATTACACCCTCTACAAACTCCTCCCGATCCAAATTGGATCTCCACAACACTTGGAAGCAAGAACAATGATTACAAGGCTACGAAGAGCGAGAACGACGAGTAGAGATTACCCGAATCCGATTCTCCTTCGAAAAATACCTTCGATCCTCCGTCTTCTCTTCCAAAGTTGTAATGGCACTCTTCTCTCATTCCTCTCTCTCTTCTTGTGTTTCGTTGCGATTTTGTTATAAAATAGATTAGGGTTTGGAAATCCCAACTTAACTTCCTAATCCTGCAACAAACTTGGACCGTTTGATTAGATCCAATGGTGAAAAATCACCCCAAATTTCCGCTCAGCCCCGACGACACAGAGTTCGGCCAGAACTTGTGTCGGGCAACCAGAACCTACTGGCAACATTCTGGAATGGCCAGACCGAGTTCGGCCAGAACTCGGTCTGGGACCGAGTTCGGCCCGAACTCGGTGGTCCAGTTCCAGAACCTCCCTCTGGGTTGGCAGCAGCAGCAGCAACTCCGCGTTGCCTACTTCCCGAGCTTCTTCGACATCGGACGGCGCTCGTCGCACTTCGGTATCTTCTCCACATAGGTTGGGAACCCCACCCACTCCAACAAATCTCCTCCTTCACAACTATGGGGAGGATATCGTCATCCCGACGATCTGCCTGCAGTACTCAAACTTCCCCCTTGGTAGAATCTTCGTGAACATATCAGCTCCGTTGTCATCTGTATGAACCTTCTCAAGCTCCGCGTCCTTCTTCTCAACCACATCCCGTATCCAATGATACCGAGTCTCGATGTGTTTGGACCGGCTATGAAACGTCTGATTCTTCACAAGGTGAATAGCACTCTGACTGTCACAAAGCAAAGTATACTGCTCTTGCTTCAGTCCCATTTCCTGCAGCAGCTTCTTCATCCACAGCAACTCCTTGTAAGCCTCCGTCGCCGCAATGTACTCTGCCTCTGTTGTCGACAAGGCAACACACTTCTGCAACCGCAACTGCCACGACACCGCTCCTCCCGCAAACATCATCACGTAGCCCGAAGTTGATCGTCTCATGTCTACATCTCCAGCCATATCAGCGTCGGTATACCCAACCAGCTTCGGCTCGTCACCACCAAAGGAAAGTCTCCAACCAGCAGTGCCCTGAAGATATCGTAGAATCTACTTGACCGCACTCCAATGTACCCTTCCAGGATTTGAAAGATACCTGCTAACCGTACCAACTGCATGAGCAATATCTGGCCTCGTACACACCATGGCATACATAAGGCTTCCCACAGCTGAGGCATATGGAACCCGCTCCATATCTTTCTTTTCGTCCTCGGTAGATGGACACTGCTCCTCAGTGAGCTTAAAGTGAGCCACAAGAGGGGAATTCACTTTCTTCGACCCGTCCATCCCGAAACGCTGAAGTACCCGGTGAATGTACTTTGTTTGGGACAAGTGTAGCAGCTTGGACTCTCTCTCTCTCTCGGCTGATCTTCATCCCAAGAATAGTCTTCACTGCGCCCAAATCCTTCATAGAGAAGGCCGTGCCCAGTTGGCGCTTCAGCTCCGCTATCCTAGTGGCATTCCGACCCACTAATAGCATATCATCAACATAGAGCAATAAAATGATGAAATCATCATCGACAAAATATCTCATAAATATACAGTGATCCGACGTCGTCCGTGCATAACCATGCTCCCCCATAAACGACTCGAACTTCCTGTACCACTGCCTCGGAGCCTGCTTAAGACCATACAAGCTCTTCCTCAACCGGCAGACCAAATGTGACTTGCCCTTCTCACAGAATCCCTCCGGCTGCTCCATGTACAACTCCTCCTCAAGATCACCGTAGAGGAATGCCGTCTTCACGTCCATCTGCTCGACCTCCAAGTCGAGACTGGCTGCTAATGCTAGCACCACCCGAATAGACGAATGCTTGACGACAGGCGAAAAGATCTTATCATAATCCATGCCTTTCCGCTGACCGTAGCCTTTAACTACCAGCCTCGCTTTGTATCGAGGGCGAGTAGCATCATCCGTCTGCTTCACTCTAAACATCCATCGATTCTTCAAAGCCTTCTTGCCCTTTGGCAACCGCACCAGATCATAAGTAGAATTGGTGTGCAAGGAACTCATCTCCTCCTGCATAGCCTCCATCCACTCCTGCCTGTGTTCGTCTTTCATAGCCTCTGCAAAACTTTTGGGCTCTCCCCCGTCAGTCAATAGCACATACTTATCTGGTGAGTATCTCGTAGATGGTCGACGATTCCTGTCACTCCTTCTCAAAGGAACCACTGGTGCTGGCTGTATACCAACAGCCTCCTCCCCTTCAGGAACTGCCTCTTCGGCATGCTCATCCTCCTGAGGGACACCCTGACCACCATCAACAGGCTGATGATCAAGGTTAGGAGCTACTCCATGTACTGGCTCCCCCATAACTGGATCCTCTACGATGTCCTCTGGAAACTGCTCGAAGCGAAATGACTCTAACTCAGGCAATTCCTCAGCCTCAGAAGGCGTCTCAGAATCCTGAGTGTTGGTCATGGTCTGATCCTCGACGAATACCACGTCCCTGCTTCTGTAGAGCTTTCCTTCTACTGGGTCGTAGAGTCTATAGCCAAACTCATTCCGACCGTAGCCGACAAAGACGCATCGCCTCGTCTTCGGCTCAAGTTTGGTCCTCTCGTCCTTCGGTACATGCACGAAGGCCTTACAACCAAACGCCCGCAGGTGATTGTATGACGGCTCTTTGCCGTACCATACTTTGTCAGGCACATCACCCTGCAAAGGAGCACTAGAAGACAAATTAATAACATAAGCAGCTGTGAGAAGAGCCTCACCCCAATAACTGCCCGACAAGTTTGCTTCTGACAGCAAACACCGCACCCTCTCAATCAGTGTCATGTTCATGCGCTCCGCTACACCATTGAGCTGAGGTGTCTTTGGCGGAGTCTTCTGGTGTCGTATCCCCTGCTCTCTGTAATACGCATCAAAGGGACCGATGTATTCGCCGCCATTGTCGGACTGAACACACAACAACTTCTTGCCCGTCTCCCTTTCAACAGAGGCCTGAAACTCCTTGAAAGTAGGCAGCACCTGATCCTTGGTCTTTAAGGCATAGATCCAAACCTTTCTGGAACAGTCATCAATAAAGGTTATGTCACGACCCGCACCCTGATTAGGGGCACGAGAAGTGGGTACGTCCAGCCTACGCCGCAGCATCGGCGGTAGAACGCTGTCTAGGTCATCTAGAATACTACAACTAAACAGATAAAGGTACCTGTACAGTATATACACTCCGAATGGAGGTGACATAGCAATACAGTCTCAATCACAAATGTAAAACTAAGGTAGATAGTATGGAAAGGAAATATGATAGATGAAGCAAGAAATAAGTTCGAGATCCACACAAGTCCAAAACTAAACGTAACATCACAGAATAATATATAATACTACATTCTAAAATCTAAAGCTGGATCGCAGTCCAGTCAAGCCTAACAAGTGCTAACTACTTAGGGAGTATAAAATCTAGTGGCCAATCTATCAGGCCACTGCCCTGGCCTGAGTCTCCATCTGTCTCAGAAACATCTGTAAAATATCATAACGGTATCCTGTCAGGAAAATGAGCAAGTACAAACACCAACAGCAGTTCCATGTGAATTGACAAGTTCTATAAGAGACAGTATAATGAAATACAAGACAAAGATATAGGCGACTTGGGAACCATTCGAAAGCCGAGTTACAACCCTTAAACCAAACAAGGACCGGGGTTGTAACCCTTCTTTCAAACAGGACTCAGTCTCAATCATAGTACAGTATAAAGGCAGGTAGAGCATGTGAGTAACTGTATATCATGCATGGTGAGAAAGTACTGAATATAGACAGAACAGGATATATGACAGGAAAAGTAAATATAAAATGTGCCTCGAATATTATAGCCTAATGTGATCGGTATGGATCAAGCATCAGGCTTCCAGCCGACCGGCTACAAGTACGTGGACTCGGTCCGGCCGGGATGGTAAGCTATGGAGCAAGTAGTAGCACAGGTCAGGCTATACCCATCGTGAGGTGAGGGTATAGCTATGATACAAGTAGTAACTCAAGGTGGGTATTGATCACACTATCTATAATATTCTCCATTCCCCGAATAGTATACGGATCCGGACATAGCACGTCATGACGCGGGATTTCCAAAGAGGGGAGCAAGTCCTCTTCAGGAATCGGCGTCAATACAAGTACGAGAATCAAGACTAAGCAAGTACCAGTATCCCAAGAAATCCAGGAATGACATTTCATGACAGAAATCCGACAATACTAGTCCGTGCACTATCGTGTCTGAGATCAAGTAAGACACTACGACTGAATCGGATATAGCAAATATCAAGACAATGAAAACTATCAGTAAATGTACTCGCCTGCTGTCCTGAGCTGTATGGTATATCAATGCTCAGAGCGGTATCAGAAAACCTAAATATGAGATACTGTAAGTTAATTTAGGTTTAAACAAGTTTAGGAATGATTTACAATGAATGATATGCAATCTAGGTCAAACTAGGTCTCACTGAGTCACACTAAGTCCTGTCAAGTCAATCTAGGTCAAATCAAGTTATATCAAGTCAATCTAAGCCTAACCAAGTCAATCCTAGGTCATACCAGGCATCACGGGTCAAAACAAGTCGAAGAAAGTCAAACCGGATCAAGAGTTGGCCTACAGTTGACTTTCGGTCAACTGGTCAACTCTGGTCAACTTTGGTCAACTCTAGGTCAACTCTAGGTCAAACTGGTCAAATGTTGACTAACAGTTGATTTTTGGTCAACTGGTCAACTCTAGTTTGGATTTGGTGAAATCTAGACAAAGTGTTGACTCACGGTTGACTTTTGGGTAAAAAGTCAACTCTGGGTCAATCGAGCCAAAAATCGGCTCAAATATGACATTTGTGGGGTGTACCCAACATGCCACCCAAGTTTCAAGTCAATCCGACTACCCGAACTCCGATTCATTCTCAAACTCCTATTCTCCTTCTCATTCTCCTTCCCATTCTCCTTCCTATTCTCCTTCCTCATTCTCCTTCCCATTCTCCTTCCTATTCTCCTTCCTCATTCTCCTTCCCATTCTCCTTCTCATTCTCCTTCCTATTCTCCTTCCTCATTCTCCTTCCCATTCTCCTTCCCATTCTCCTTCCTATTCTCCTTCGTCATTCTCCTTCCCATTCTCCTTCTCATTCTCCTTCCTATTCTCCTTCCTCATTCTCCTTCTCATTCTCCTTCCTATTCTCCTTCCTCATTCTCCTTCCCATTCTCCTTCCCATTCTCCTTCTCATTCTCCTTCCTATTCTCCTTCCTCATTCTCCTTCTCATTCTCCTTCTCATTCTCCTTCCTATTCTCCTTCCTCATTCTCCTTCCTATTCTCCTTCCTCATTCTCCTTCCCATTCTCCTTCCCATTCTCCTTCCTATTCTCCTTCCCATTCTCCTTCCTATTCTCCTTCCTCATTCTGACACATACATATCTATATATATATATACAGACACATACACACATATATATAAATACACACTCTCAACACCACTACCACTCTCCTCTACATACACAAATACACATGTATATATATATATATATACCTCTCTAAAAAGGATAAATCCATAAATAATCCTTAAACTATATTTCTAGAAAAAATCTACAAATTTGTGGGCAAATGGAAGAGGATATTCTCCTCTTCATTTAATGTGGAAGAACTATATGCAAAAGAGAATTAATGGAGAAAATATGAACATACCTAGATGTAGGTTGGAGGAAGAAAAAGAAGCTTGAGGAGAAAATGAAATTGGAAGAGAGAGAGAGTGAGTGACTTAGTGGAGAAGAAAGATTGGGGGGGGGCTGCCTATAGGTGGCCGGCCAACATGGTTGGGTGAGGGGCACTTGTAAATTACAAGTTTGCCCCTCCCTAAGCCTACATGCTAAATAATCCAAATTAGGTTTAGGAAGTTGCTAAAAATAAATAAAAATCATAATTAAACTAAATTACTCATGGGGAACTAGTCCAAACTCTTAAACCCTAATTTTTAGTGTGGTGGGCCATGGTTAGCTAACAGGCTAATTACAGCTCAAGTCGAAATTCACCGGGGTCCCGAATTAACTCGGAATGCGATGAAATTCGAACCAGACTCCTATAATAATTAAATAATATTATTCATGAAATAAAATTCCCAAAATAATATAAAATGGAAGATTACCATTTTACCCCTAACTGGAAAAAGTGAGGGTGACAAGTCTATCCACCTTAAAAAAATTTCGTCCTCGAAATTAAAACCAAACAATAGTAAAATCTCAAAAGTCCAAGCAGGAATTAATTGACTAAATTTATAAAATTTAAAATTACTCTCAAATATAAGTCTATCCACCTTAAAAGAATCATCCAAAAACTTAAAACGAAGCAACACAGAAAATTCATGCAATTTGATAATCGTATGCGTCTGTCCAATAATCATGATACTCAGAATCTCCGTCATGCTAGTGAGCAAGGCTACGATAATCACAGAGTCCTCAGCTACGGTACATACCTCTAGAATTATGGTATTTAAAATTTTCCCATTGCCGCTAGCTTGGCAGCGAAAACCTTAAATTCCCACACCCTAGGAATACGTCCATAGTCCGACTATATGTCCTCACTCTGCCTTCTAGCATGACCCTAGAGGATTCCAAAATCTTATAATCGAGGTGACCTAGCCCATACGACTTATCTCAGAAAATATCACATCATAGGGACAAAAATTTTATCAAACGATCAAGGAACATATGGAATCGAATTTCAAGACAGTTTATAAGTAGGCAAATGCGGAAAGGAGATCGAAAGATTGGAACCTGCTATCTGCTCTGCTTCTGCCTGAGTGGGCTCAACTGTCATGGCGAAAGCACGCCCTTGCTGGCCTCCTCTAGCCTGCTGCACTCCGTCCTGGCCTGCCTGTCTGGCTGCACGGGCAGCACAGTTCTTCACCTGGTGGTCTGGAGCTCCACAGAATAAATAAACTCCCTGCTTCATCCTACAATCCTCTCGAGTGTGCCCCATCTTCTTGCAAAAAGCACACTGGACAGCCTGCCTCTTGCCCTGACCCTGCTGCTGGTCGTCACGTGCTGGTGCCTGATGTACTCTGTCCTGGTCTCTTCGGATTCCACTAGCGTGGCAATCCTTCAGCTGGTGATCGGGCGCCCCACAGTATAGGCAGACGTCCAACCTCTTCCTACAAGCCTCTCTAGTGTGCCCTGGCCTCCTGCAGAAAGCGCACCGAGTAGCCTGCCTCTGGCCTGGTCCCTGGTGCTGAACTGGGGTACCCTGAACTGTACTCGGTACAACCCTCTCAAGTGCTGCCATCGCCAGCTGATGGGAGTTCTCCATGCTCCGCCGCAACAGGTCTGCCTGCGTGCTCTGAGTCTGCAATATCCGCTGCAGAAGGGCCATCATCCCCTGAGTATCTGTCGGTGGCGGAGGCGGCGGTGGAAGAATATCAGGAACGATCATGGACAGTCCCGCTGCTAGAGGTGGAAGACCTCCTGGAACCGTCGCTGCTGCTCCTGCCTGAAGGGCAGGGACTGAGGTGGCAGCTCTCTCAACTGTAGCTCCCGCAGCCGGAGGTGGAAGACCTCCCGAATCTGACCTCTCTGGGGCACTAGGCCCTGCTGCCCGAGAATGAGTCACTGTCATCCTGAAGACGAATTGAACCCAAAAGATCAATATGGCACAAGATAAGATATTATCAAAGGAGGACAATTGAATTCAAATGCAAGAAGAGTTGTCATGGTAATCAAAAGATCAGAATTTCCCTAAAATGTGATTGAGTAACTTCAAAATATATCCTATTCCTACTGCAGGCTGTAGTGGTACTCAAGTTCGAATACCACTACATAAACTCGACCTGCGTGGGCCACCACAAAAACGTGTCACGACCCGCACCCTGATTAGGGGCACGAGAAGTGGGTACGTCCAGCCTACGCCGCAGCATCGGCGGTAGAACGCTGTCTAGGTCATCTAGAATACTACAACTAAACAGATAAAGGTACCTGTACAGTATATACACTTCGAATGGAGGTGACATAGCAATACAGTCTCAATCACAAATGTAAAACTAAGGTAGATAGTATGGAAAGGAAATATGATAGATGAAGCAAGAAATAAGTTCGAGATCCACACAAGTCCAAAACTAAACGTAACATCACAGAATAATATATAATACTACATTCTAAAATCTAAAGCTGGATCGCAGTCCAGTCAAGCCTAACAAGTGCTAACTACTCAGGGAGTATAAAATCTAGTGGCCAATCTATCAGGCCACTGCCCTGGCCTGAGTCTCCATCTGTCTCAGAAACATCTGTAAAATATCATAACGGTATCCTGTCAGGAAAATGAGCAAGTACAAACACCAACAGCAGTTCCATGTGAATTGACAAGTTCTATAAGAGACAGTATAATGAAATACAAGACAAAGATATAGGCGACTTGGGAACCATTCGAAAGCCGAGTTACAACCCTTAAACCAAACAAGGACCGGGGTTGTAACCCTTCTTTCAAACAGGACTCAGTCTCAATCATAGTACAGTATAAAGGCAGGTAGAGCATGTGAGTAACTGTATATCATGCATGGTGAGAAAGTACTGAATATAGACAGAACAGGATATATGACAGGAAAAGTAAATATAAAATGTGCCTCGAATATTATAGCCTAATGTGATCGGTATGGGTCAAGCATCAGGCTTCCAGCCGACCGGCTACAAGTACGTGGACTCGGCCCGGCCGGGATGGTAAGCTATAGAGCAAGTAGTAGCACAGGTCAGGCTATACCCATCGTGAGGTGAGGGTATAGCTATGATACAAGTAGTAACTCAAGGTGGGTATTGATCACACTATCTATAATATTCTCCATTCCCCGAATAGTATACGGATCCGGACATAGCACGTCATGACGCGGGATTTCCAAAGAGGGGAGCAAGTCCTCTTCAGGAATCGGTGTCAATACAAGTACGAGAATCAAGACTAAGCAAGTACCAGTATCCCAAGAAATCCAGGAATGACATTTCGTGACAGAAATCCGACAATACTAGTCCGTGCACTATCGTGTCTGAGATCAAGTAAGACACTACGACTGAATCGGATATAGCAAATATCAAGACAATGAAAACTATCAGTAAATGTACTCGCCTGCTGTCCTGAGCTGTATGGTATATCAATGCTCAGAGCGGTATCAGAAAACCTAAATATGAGATACTGTAAGTTAATTTAGGTTTAAACAAGTTTAGGAATGATTTACAATGAATGATATGCAATCTAGGTCAAACTAGGTCTCACTGAGTCACACTAAGTCCTGTCAAGTCAATCTAGGTCAAATCAAGTTATATCAAGTCAATCTAAGCCTAACCAAGTCAATCCTAGGTCATACCAGGCATCACGGGTCAAAACAAGTCGAAGAAAGTCAAACCGGATCAAGAGTTGGCCTACAGTTGACTTTCGGTCAACTGGTCAACTCTGGTCAACTCTGGTCAACTCTAGGTCAACTCTAGGTCAAACTGGTCAAATGTTGACTAACAGTTGATTTTTGGTCAACTGGTCAACTCTAGTTTGGATTTGGTGAAATCTAGACAAAGTGTTGACTCACGGTTGACTTTTGGGTAAAAAGTCAACTCTGGGTCAATCGAGCCAAAAATCGGCTCAAATATGACATTTGTGGGGTGTACCCAACATGCCACCCAAGTTTCAAGTCAATCCGACTACCCGAACTCCGATTCATTCTCAAACTCCTATTCTCCTTCTCATTCTCCTTCCCATTCTCCTTCCTATTCTCCTTCCTCATTCTCCTTCCCATTCTCCTTCCTATTCTCCTTCCTCATTCTCCTTCCCATTCTCCTTCTCATTCTCCTTCCTATTCTCCTTCCTCATTCTCCTTTCCATTCTCCTTCCCATTCTCCTTCCTATTCTCCTTCGTCATTCTCCTTCCCATTCTCCTTCTCATTCTCCTTCCTATTCTCCTTCCTCATTCTCCTTCTCATTCTCCTTCCTATTCTCCTTCCTCATTCTCCTTCCCATTCTCCTTCCCATTCTCCTTCTCATTCTCCTTCCTATTCTCCTTCCTCATTCTCCTTCTCATTCTCCTTCCTATTCTCCTTCCTCATTCTCCTTCCTATTCTCCTTCCTCATTCTCCTTCCCATTCTCCTTCCCATTCTCCTTCCTATTCTCCTTCCCATTCTCCTTCCTATTCTCCTTCCTCATTCTGACACATACATATCTATATATATATACAGACACATACACACATATATATAAATACACACTCTCAACACCACTACCACTCTCCTCTACATACACAAATACACATGTATATATATATATATACCTCTCTAAAAAGGATAAATCCATAAATAATCCTTAAACTATATTTCTAGAAAAAATCTACAAATTTGTGGGCAAATGGAAGAGGATATTCCCCTCTTCATTTAATGTGGAAGAACTATATGCAAAAGAGAATTAATGGAGAAAATATGAACATACCTAGATGTAGGTTGGAGGAAGAAAAAGAAGCTTGAGGAGAAAATGAAATTGGAAGAGAGAGAGAGTGAGTGACTTAGTGGAGAAGAAAGATTGGGGGGGGGCTGCCTATAGGTGGCCGGCCAACATGGTTGGGTGAGGGGCACTTGTAAATTACAAGTTTGCCCCTCCCTAAGCCTACATGCTAAATAATCCAAATTAGGTTTAGGAAGTTGCTAAAAATAAATAAAAATCATAATTAAACTAAATTACTCATGGGGAACTAGTCCAAACTCTTAAATCCTAATTTTTAGTGTGGTGGGCCATGGTTAGCTAACAGGCTAATTACAGCTCAAGTCGAAATTCACCAGGGTCCCGAATTAACTCGGAATGCGATGAAATTCGAACCCGACTCCTATAATAATTAAATAATATTATTCATGAAATAAAATTCCCATAATAATATAAAATGGAAGATTACCATTTTACCCCTAACTGGAAAAAGTGAGGGTGACAGGTTACAAAGTAAGAAGCACCACCAAGAGATTTTACCTTCATAGGACCGCAGACATCCGAGTGAATCAACTCGAGCAACGCCGGCTTCCTCGAACTTGGATGACTTTGGAAAGACACCCTATTTTGCTTTCCAGTTAAACAGTACGTGCACTTCTCCAACTTTGTAGACTTGAGCCCCGAAATCACCTTCCTGTTCACCAAGTAGCTCATCCCCTTCTCGCTGATATGGCCGAGCTGCCTGTGCCATAACTCGGTAGACGCATCACTGACTGCGTTCACCTCCTGTGACCCCTGTGCGCTCCCCTCCATATAGTAGAGACCGGACTTCTTGCTTCCTCTGGCAATCACCATCGAACCTCTGGAAAGCTTCCACTGACTATTCCCGAAGAGACTGAAGAATCCCTCGTCATCCAACCTTCCAACCGACACCAGGTTGAAACGGATATCAGGGAAATGACGAACATCTTTGAGAACAAGAACTGCACCCGTCTTCGTTCCCAAATGCACATCTCCAACGGCAACTGCCTTCGACACATCTCCGTTGCCCATCTTCAACACGCCACAGTCGCCTGTCGTGTAAGTGGCAAACAGTGCCCTGTTGTGAGATACATGTGCTGAAGCCCCTGAGTCCACCAGCCAAGAATTGTCATCGCAGGCGAGGTTAGTAATGACCTCATCACCTACGACAATCACATCGCCTCCATGCATCGAGGCCACCGCTGTAGTGTTCTCTTCTTGCTTCCCCTTGTCGCCCTTCTTCTCTCTCTTCCAAGCGAAATAGTTCCGCTTGATGTGGCCCTTCTTACCACAATGGTAACACTCTGAGTCCTCGTAACGACCATTGGACTTCCCCCTGCTCTTGTCTCTGCCACCACCTGGACCCCTGCTTTTGTCCCTTCCGCGACTCTCTGAAACAAGTACCTCTGAGTGGTGGGATGTGGATGAAGTGCCCTGAGAACGTCTCCGCATCTCTTCATTCAATACCCGCTCTTGGCAAACTCCAAACTGACCACGCCCTCTGGAGCAGAAGCAATCATAGATACTCGTACGGTCTTCCACGAGTCTGGCAATGTACACAGCAGCCACAGTCCCTGAACCTCGTCGTCGAACTTGACTCCTATTGAAGACAGCTGGTCAACCATGCCCTGGAACTCACTCAAGTGGTCCAAAATAGATGCCCCATTCTTGTATCGCAGACCCATCATCGTTCGGATCAGGAACAACTTGTTTACCCCGGTCTTTTTCGCATACAAGGATTCCAGCTTATCCCACAACGTCTTCGCGTGCTCAATATTGGCAACGTGGTTGTACACGTTCTCGTCCACAAACTGTCGTATGTACCCACACACTTGTATATGCTCGAGTGTCCAGTCCTCCTCGGATTTATCACTGGGCTTCTCGGATACAAACACGGGTAGATGCAGCTTCTTGACAAACAGCAAATCCTTCATCTTGCTCCGCCAATAATGATAGTTTGTGCCATTAAGATTCACCATGCGCACCGGCTTCGCGTCCATCTCTCCTCTCTGGTTTCTCTGTCAACTACTGACACTCCTTCTGAATTCCAGAACCTGGCTCTGATACCACTCTGTTGGAAAAGAAACACGGAAACCTTTTCCCAAACCGGAGAGTACCTGCGAGAGGACCGAGCAATACAACGCACGAACCCAAAAACAACCACACAAAACAATCCACGCAGACACAGAGAATTTTTGACGTGGAAAACCCTTGCGGGAAAAACCACGGGACGATCGGAGTCCAACCCTGAGAAGCCTCCACTAATGGAATAGAAGAATTATACCCTCTACAAACTCCTTCCGATCCAAATCGGATCTCCACAACACTTGGAAGCAAGAACAATGATTACAAGGCTACGAAGAGCGAGAACGACGAGTAGAGATTACCCGAATCCGATTCTCCTTCGAAAAACACCTTCGATCCTCCGTCTTCTCTTTCAAAGTTGTAATGGCACTCTTGCCTCCTTCCTCTCTCTCTTCTTGTGTTTCGTTGCGATTTTGTTACAAAATAGATTAGGGTTTGGAAATCCCAACTTAACTCCCTAATCCCGCAACAAACCTGGACCGTTTGATTAGATCCAAAGGTAAAAATCACCCCAAATTTCCGCTCAGCCCCGACGACACAGAGTTCGGCCAGAACTCTGTGTCGGGCAACCAGAACCTACTGGCAACATTCTGGAATGGCCAGACCGAGTTCGGCCAGAACTCGGCCTGGGATCGAGTTCAGCCCGAACTCGGTGGCCCGTCGCCTACTTCCCGAGCTTCTCCGACATCGGACGGCGCTCGTCGCACTCCGGGATCTTCTCCACATAGGTTGGGAACCCCACCCACTCCAACAGAAATCTAGTTCGAAATCGAAATCTATGGGTCTCTCTAAAATTGCAATCATAGTAAGATCTAGCGGATCGGAGGAAAAAAGGACTCATCATCGGTCCATCTGGCACTCCTCTCAAGCGAGGGGTCTTGGTGGTTTGGCAATTGACACAACTCTTCAAGGCGTCACCACCGCTGCTCGTTCTGGAGTCGAACGTCGTATCTGAACTCTCCCAACTTGTCGAATCTATAGATCTCGACTCATGAAACATACTCTCTCTCACTCTCTCTCGAACTTAGGATCGAGATCGATGCTTCGATCTCAAACACATGAAGAGTGTGATTGTTTAATCGTGGAGAGAGAGACAGGGAGAGAGGGTATTTGAGAGAGAGAGAGAGAGGTGAGAGGAGGGAAAGGAAAATTCGTGGAGGGAAATAATGAAAAAATAAAAAATTATGAGAAAAAAGAGAAAAGTTATTTTAGTAATGGTTTTTTAATTATTGTCACAGTAATTACCGTTACAAATTTGTAATGGCATTAACCTTTACAAATTAATATAAAAAGTGTTACAAAATGTCTATTTCGGTGTAGTGTAAATGAGATACATGACAAATAAACAATACTGAACAGTGAGAAGTACAAGATAAATAGGTAATCATATCATGGTAAGTGAGAACATGTAAGTAATCAGGAGTACGGTGTAATCAGTAGGTCATCTAGAGTATATCATGTAATACTAAACAGTGCCTTAAGATATAAGAGTGCTATATGATCGGCTTGGGACAGGATCAGGCTATTCCATATGACCGGCTATGTACAAGTATAGTAATAGATCAGGCCGACCATACATGGAAAGCTATGCACAAGCAATATAAGATCAAGCTATAACCTACGTGAGGTGAGGGTGAGCTATGCAAAAGTAATTTTGGGTATGATCACATAAACTGCTAATAACTCCTCAATCCCCAGACTAGTATAATGGATCCAACCATGTCACGTTATGACACAGGATTCATGATGCAGGGGGCCAGCTCACTCTTGAATCGGTGTATATATATGAACAAGAAACACAAGATATATACAGGTCCTCTAGGGAAATAACATCTCTTGACGGGATCCAAAATATACTAATATGTGTATCCTCGTGTCAGAAATCAAGTATAATACTACAAACTGATGTTATAGAAATTATCAAGATAACAAAAATTATTAAAACGTATCCGCCTATGGTCCTAAGCAACAAGTGTGAATCAAGGCCCAAAGTGGGATCACAAAGACATAAATATGAAATATCAATGTTAATTGATATTTCGGTGTGTTAAACACTGATATCAAAGGTAAAATATGATTTCTAGGTCAAATCTAGGTCATGAAAGTTAAACTAGGTCAATACTAGGTCTCTGTGGTCAAACTATGTCAAATTGACTCAAAGGTTGACTTTTAGGGTCAAACTGATCAAATTAGGTCAAACATAGGTTTCTAGGTCAATACCTTGTCATAACCAATTCTAGGCTTTACCTAGGTATCTACCTATTTAGGATAGCTATAGGTAGAACACTATCTAGCATCCATGTGTCTCATGAATTCACATATGTAACCCTTACCCTATACCTAACTAAATACCCCATACATATGTTACCTTACCTTAGGTAACTCATTACCCTATTACCTAGGTTACCTAGCACATTACCCATCCCCTAACTCAAGTAAACTCAATAGCCTATTCAAGTTACCCTATCTCACTTTACCCTCTTTTACCTACATATTATCTTATCCCATAATTACCCTATTCACATAGTCTAACATGTAGGTAACTTATTACCTATTACCTACACACACTAACACACCCCATCACTCAAGCCAGTCTCCCACACACTAACACAATATCACACACACACATGTGTGTGTGATACTCTCACACACACTCACATCTCGTATACCCATTACACATGCGTGTGTGACACACACACACAAGCACTCACTCACACATCACACACACACTGTCTTAGCAGTGCACATAGGCCTGTGCAAGCCTATGGCTTAACTACTAGGGAGAACCCCACCCCTCATGCCTATGTGCAGGCCCTATTGCCTGTCCACTTCTCTGTGTGCAGTGCAAGGCCAAGGCCTACTATACTGGGAACAAGTCCTTCCAAGGGGAACATCCCCTACCCAACATGTGCAATATGGAGGGCAACCTGTTTGTGCAGTTCACACTGCGCTCTGTGCTGGGGACTAAGTCCCTGCCCTGCTTCCTGTGCAGGCCAACCCACGGCCTGTGTGCACACCCTATGCAACAACACAAGCCCTGGCTGCAGGTTCCCTCCTATCCACCTGTGCACAGGTTGCACAAACTTGTGCAATAGGAGGAATCCCTCCCCTATACTGCTTGTGTAATTGGCCCTCATGCCAACCTGGGTGTAGGACATAACTGCTTGCCTATGTGCAGGGAGCACACACATGCCTACCTCTCTCTCTCTCTCTCTCTCTCTCTCTCTCTCTCTCTCTCTCTCTCTCATTACCTGTTTAACATGGAACACAAATCCCCTGCTCTTGACACTCCCTTACTCCCTATCTATCACTCAACACACACTTGCACAGGATACACCACTTTTCCCTTTCCCCTTTTCTCTCTACACAATTCACACTCTAATATAATTCTCCATTTCCTACCAACTGTCACAGAAACACACACGCATGTTTAGCCAATACAGATACACATACACATACACATACACATACACACACATACATGTGTGTTTACACATTAGCATCCCCTAGGATACCCTATACACACACACACACACAAGTGTATGTACACTCTAACACATTCACACACTCACTCACACTCACATGTATACGTGTAAACACACATAAATGCATACACATAGGGGCACTCACATATGTCCCTACACTCATGTGGCACACTAAATGCACCAACACACACATGTCACTACTACACACACAAGCTACATATAAATACACACTCTTATATATATATATATATATATATATATATATATATATATATATATATATATATATATATATATATACACACACATATATTTATTTATATATATATATATATATATATATATATATATTTATCCACACACATACACATATAAATATATATGTGTATGTGTGTGTGTGTATAAATATATATATGTGTATGTGTGTGTGTGTGGATAAATATATATATATATAAATAAATATATGTGTGTGTGTGTGTGTGTGTATATATATATATATATATATATATATATATATATATATATATATATATATATATATATATATATATATATATTATTTTTTAAAATATACTCCACTTTATTCCATGAAAATAAAGCCAGAGCTATACATGTATACCATAAGGCGCAAAATGGAGAAGCCTATACACGTATACAAACAAAAAAGGGGGGTAGGGGAGGAGAACAGAGACTAATCCCTCGATAGAAGGGAGTTCCAAAAGACCAACTGGCCATGATTGCAGTAGGATCTCCGCTTGCTGTATTGTCTGATAGTCTCCCTAATCAGCTGGTCCGCTGTGAATTGATGGCCCTCATATCTAGCCTTATTGCGATTCTTCCATAGAACCCATATGGTTGCTGCTGCAACGATCTGGTGACCATGGGACGCAACGCCCCATGCCGCAGCAAGGTCATTAAAGCTCCGGCTCCCCGGGTTCATTCTGCAGAGATGGGATATGATGCTCCATATAATGATCGGAAGGTCACCCCTACAGACGATGTGGTCCACCATTTTCGGTTGGCGGTCCTTGCAGCATGTACATGCTGAAGCTAGGCTGAACCCGATAGAGTTGAGAGTGTCGTCGGTGGGGAGGATCATGCGCATGGCTCTCCAAATGATGAAGGACCACTTCTTCGGAATACATGACTGCCAGAAGGGGGCGATGCTGGAGGCAAGCACGGCAGGTTCGTGGACCACTCTCCTAGTCGATTTGACTGAGAAGGAGCTCGAACTGTCGGCCGACCATCGGATCTCGTCTGTATCGGTCTCGAGCGTCACTCCACTACTTCGGATACGGTCAACGGCCTCCGCTCTAGCCCATGCTAGAACCACGTCCCATCTCCAGGTGTTACCGATGGGGTCCCACATATCCTTTATCTTACAATGGTCATGGATATTTGAGCTATTAGAAAGTAAGGTCTCTCCCATCCATCGTTCCAGGAAAGCCGACGAATCACCGTTGCCCACACGAAGGCACATCTCTGGTTCAACCAAAGTCCGGCCTATGAGCATGTGCCTCCACGCCGCGGAGGATCTGCAGTTAGAGATGGCCGACGATGGGTGGGTGTACTTGAAGTATCTGGCTTTCATGAACCTAGTCCATAAGTTCTGGGTCGTGCGGAGCTTCCACCACAATTTTATCAAGAATGCCAGGACGATGTAGGACAGCTTGGTGAACCCCAGACCCCCTTCGTCGGTGGGATGCACCATAGTATCCCAGCTAGCCCAATGATGTTTGTCGTGGCCGTCGTTGTGCCCCCAAAAGAAGTTGCTGAAGATGCTTTAAATCGAGGTCACCACTTTCTTGGGGGGAGGGACAAGCAGCGAGGGTAAATATGGGAATAGATATGAGGACATGCTTGATGAGGATCATTTTCCCGCCTGGGGTAAGGGTCGCATTATGCCAACCATGGAGCTTCTTCCTGATACGGCTGGTGAGGTCCGAAAAAATGCCAGCGTTGGATTTCCCGTACACGAGGGGACAGCCCAGATAGTTGAACGGTGGGTGTTTAATTGGGAAAGAGGTGGTGTTGGATAGAATGACCGTGTGCTCTCTCTTGATGCTATGGTGGGCGTAGATGACACTCTTGTCCGGGTTGACCTTCTGGCTCGAGCATCTGACATATCACTGGAGGGTGTGGTGGACCACCTCTACAGATCCCACATCCCCGGATAAGAAAATCATGATATCGTCAGTGAATGCTAGGTGGGTGATGATCGAGCAGCCGCTGGCAGTATGATAGTGGTGAAAGTTTGTAGTAGTCGCCATCTTGTTAAGGTTCCTACTCTAGGCTTCCGTTGTTATGATGAAGATGGTAGAAGAGAGGGGGTCTCCTTGCCTCACCCCGCGGCTCGATTTGAAGAATCCATCAGGTTGACCGTTGATCACGGTAGAAAATCATGAGTTGCTGATCGATCTCCAGACGGTGTTGGTCCAGGTTTCGGAGAATCCGAACGCCCTGAAGACCCAAATCATGAATTGCCACTCCAACCTACCATACGCTTTCTTCATGTCCAATTTGATAGCATATTTCCCCCTCTAGCTGGAAATTTTATGCACGTGATTAACTCTTGAGCCAGCATGATATTGTCCTGGATATTTCTTCCCCGGATAAAACTACTTTGCTCCTCAGAGATGATCTTGGGAAGAAGACTAGCCATGCGGGAGGCGACTATCTTGGATATGATCTTGTTGGTAAAGTTGCAGAGACTTATCGGCCAAAAATTACGGAATGTTTCCGGGTTCTTTTTCTTCGGGATGAGGATCAGATTGGTGCTAGAGATAACTCTAGGGTACATGGCTCCTTGAAGGGAGGCAGAAACCACCTCGTGGATGTCTGATTTGATGATATCCCAGCATGATCTGGAAAAAAAAACCCGAAAACCCATCTAGGCCGGGCGCGCTATGCTCGTCCAGGGACCAGACGGCATCTTTCACCTCTTGCTCGGACGGAGGGAGGTCGAGGAGTGTGTTGTCGCTGTCGCTGATAAGGTAAGGTATCTCTTCCTGAAAGGTATTGTCCTTGGTAACTGTCTCCTTGGTGAACAGGTTAGCGAAGAACTGAGCTGCCGCCCTTTGGATACCCCTCTGATCATTGATGATGTTTCCGGTATCGTCGGTAATTCGATGAAGCGCCAGTTTCTGTCTGCGACCATTGACGCAGGTGTGGAAGAAGCTAGAGTTTTTGTCCCCCTCGCTGTCCCATTGGAGGCTCGCTTTCTGCTTCCAGAAGTCGGTCTCCACTTTGAGCCGGAACTTGAGGATCGCTCTGGTGAGGTGCAGGGATGTCCTGGCTGTCGGCGTTCTATCGATCATGTACCTGATTTCTGCCCGAACGATGTCATCTTCAGCCTCACGAATCTCCATAGGCCTCCTTGCTCCAGGCCGCAAGGGCTTTCCGCGTGGCTTTGAGCTTGTTGGCCACCCGGGAGAGGGGGTTGGGGGAGTCCGCTCCGTTCCATGCATCTTTGACGATGGCTAAGAATTGAGGGTGTTCGCTCCAAAAATCCAGGAATCATAAGCTCTTTTTATGCGGGCTCGATGAGCTGGCAATGTTAACAAGCAGAGGGGCGTGGTCTGATTCGGTGGTATTGAGGTGGAAGAGCTTAGAAGTAGTTCCCATACCAAGCCAATGAGCGTTCATCAGGGCTCTATCGAGGCGGGAGTATTGGCGACGGTCGCCTTCCTGCATGTTACACCAGGTAAATGCATTACCTGTGAACGGAAGGGTGGATAGGTGGGAGTTCAGGATAAAGTTGTTAAAATCTTGCATGGCCGAAAGAGGGAGAGGCCGCCCGCCGGTCTTCTCGTTGCCACATGTGATGGCATTAAAGTCCCCAATGCAAAGCCAAGAAAGATTGTTATGATGGAGGTGGATGTCCAAGAAGTTGTTCCAAAGCTGCTTGCGCTCCACGATTGCACAGCTGCCGTGAACCGCAGACAGAATGGCACACTTGGGGATCTTGGGGTATTCTATCCAGCATGATAGGGCCTGCCCGGATTCCTGGATGACACCAATTTGGACGTCCTTCGAGCAGAGGATCCAGATGTCATGACTTCCGGCAACAACCTTAGGGAAGCCAAGCTGCAGCTGAGTGGATTAGAGTTTCTTGTGGTAGATTTTGGGTTCTAAGATGATCAAAATGTCGATCTTGTGGGTTTTCTTTAGGCTGGTAATTCTCCTCTTGGTAGGTTTGTTCGCCAGGCCACGAACATTCCAGGAGAAGATGTTCAACATTAGTGGGGGCGGGGGGGGGTGTTGGTGGGCCCTCTTGGAAGTGGACCTGGTTAGGATTGCCGGGGACTTTCCGATTTCTCTTTGTCCAGATTTCCTGGTGGTGGATACCTCTCCCTCTGTCGATGTGGATGACCTGGGTCTAGAATCTCCTGAGTAGTTGATGTGGGTATCCTCAGAAGGTCTGATCGTCTCCTCCGTCGAATCTTTCATAGGTTCCATTAGGGGTAAAAGGACAGAGGCGTCCTCACAGGCGAGTTGGTTTCCTTCCTTTTGGAGGAAAAATCCTGCGGCTAGGACCTGGAGGCCTCTATGGGCTTGTTCTGGCCCGAGGATGGCGAGGGCTTCAATAACATTGATTGCGAGGTTAAGGTTAACCTCGTTCGGGCAGTCTGAAGGGATGCGAGGATCTGGGAAGGCTTCCACAGCTGCCTCCGGGATGGAGTTGTCGTCGAACTCTGGGTTCGGATTCGGGGCTTCAGAAGAGGCTCCAAGAGTGGCAATCTCGACGGTAGGATCTGCAGTTCCTTCGTAGAGGGCGTCAAACTGGTTGGATAGGATTAAAGCTGGAGGGTGGTAGGGGATCATAGCCTTGACCGGGGGCTAATTTCGCTATTATGGGTGGGAATCTAGTGTGGCGATTCGGTGGGGGAAGAAGGGGGGATCAGCGAACCGACTGGTGCTGACCTTTTTTGGTAGGGGATGCTCGCCTCTCAGGTTTCCTCTTGAGCTCAGGGTAAAGGCGGTAACAATGTATCGATTGATGTCCACGCAAATGACAGTGGGAGCAGAAGATAATGTGATTATCATAGACTATTTGCTGGGTGTGGGTCCGATTACCGTGTTCAATACGGATATGGTTTGGGTGCTCCGAGGAGAGGTCGAGTTCCACACAGATCTTCGCATAGTAAGTCTAGTCAGGTTGCTGGTTTCTTCTGCAGTGGCCACATAAGTTCCGAAGGAGTTGGTGATACGCCTAAGGGCTGCTGGTACAAAGCAGATGAGGGGTAAATTAGGAAGGGTCACCCAAGCGGCGACCGTCGCGGAGTCTTCCTTGGTGTTGAAGTTCGCAGACCATTTAATGATCTTCATCTGGTGGGAGCTACCCTGCTGGTGCCTTTGGACCACACGGTCTTGTGGTCAAG